>JAJSOF020000035.1:26784-124284 GCA_025594305.2 Periplaneta americana
CCCGGACAAGGACTGAGAAAAGTGAAAGACAAAGTTACAGTACTGAAATGGAGTCAATCACTTTCCATAATTCCATCATGCTACATGAATATCTAGTATTTGTGGAACTGCTGACAGTGAAGTTTCAACATTCCTCACAATTGGGAAGTACATAAACAGCTTCAAAGCTAGAATAATTCAACCAGATATACTGTTACATGCTTCTGACTCCTTGGCAATGCGAGCTAATAAGGTAAACTGATATGTCTCTTATAAATAACTAACATTCAATTCACTTCCTGCTATTCAAGAAAAATCTGCCATATCTCTGTACAATTTATCAATATCCATTCATTTACTTACTTACTTACAAATGCCTTTTAAGGAACCCGAAGGTTCATTGCCGCCCTCACATAAGCCCGCCATCGGTCCCTATCCTGAGCAAGATTAATCCAGTCTCTATCATCATATCCCACCACCTTCAAATCCATTTTAATATTATCCTCCCATCTACGTCTCGGCCTCCCCAAAGGTCGTTTTCCCTCCGGTCTCTCAACTAACACTCTATATGCATTTCTGGATTCGCCCATACGTGCTACATGCCCTACCCATCTCAAACGTCTGGATTTAATGTTCCTAATTATGTCAGGTGAAGAATACAATGCGTGCAGTTCTGTGTTGTGTAACTTTCTCCATTCTCCTGTAACTTCATCCCTCTTAGCCCCAAATATTTTCCTAAGCACCTTATTCTCAAACACCCTTAACCTATGTTCCTCTCTCATAGTGAGAGTCCAAGTTTCACAACCATACAGAACAACTGGTAATATAACTGTTTTATAAATTCTAACTTTCAGATTTTTTGACAGCAGACTGGATGATAAAAGCTTCTCAACCGAATAATAACAGGCATTTCCCATATTTATTCTGCGTTTAATTTCCTCCCGAGTGTCATTTATATTTGTTACTGTTGCTCCAAGATATTTCAATTTTTCCACCTCTTCGAAGGATAAATCTCCAATTTTTATATTTCCATTTCGTATAATATTCTGGTCACGAGACATAATCATATACTTTGTCTTTTCGGGATTTACTTCCAAACCGATCGCTTTACTTGCTCCATTCATTTAGGAGGAAAAAGCTCCACCAAACTTTCCGAGATTAGTCAATTCTATTATTCATTGCACTTGTTCCTAATTCCTTCTTATTAATTACTAAGAACTTCAACATGAAACTCTGTAAACAAGCGCTCGTTATTACATAACCTAATACTAACATACTAACCATTCCTGGTAAACAACAGTTAACAGTACGTTGCTATTCCAAATGGACCAGAAAGTACGTTACATGTGATTCAGACCCTGCAGTTGCGGTCAAAATTACCCATCACTATACACACGGATGATGGAGCTATGGCACCAAGAATTAGGAAGCACAAACACTTCTTGTTTTAAAATGAATTACATTTTGAGCAGACTTCATTCCATTACTAAATGACCTGCTGGAAAACTTCTGTCGCCAAAATCATCCCCTACATACGAACAATTGTACATACAATTATTTACCTTCAAACATTCAAAACATATTCCACATTAGAATACATCTGCACATTCCTGGAATTAAATAATTATAATCAATTAAAAATAATAATTTTAGCTTGCACTATAGGCACCGTGCAAGCTCCTCTGGTGGCGACTGTTGTTACTAACTGCAGGACAGCAGCGATAGAGTTATGCTTGAAGCGTATGAATGTACTTTAACGTCTCAGGTTAAATGATTAGAAATATGGATAATCCTAAAAAGCGGAAAGGTAACACAAATTGCTGTGTTCTTTGGTGCAGTAATGCTTATAGGAATATTCATTCCCAAAACAGAAAATTGAAGCGGAACAATATTAATTGTGGATACAAGAGTAGTCTACGCAGACGAAAGTAAGTAGGCTACACTGCTTGTAAATAATCATAGAATTATTATATACTAATGTAAAAAATAGAATCTATATGTTATATTATGTTTATAAATAACCATTAAGTCAACAATGACGGGAATTTATAATTTAAATTTCAATGCTGTATGTGCTATTATATTAAAAAAAACGTAGTACATAACTACCCAGTTCTTTACATATATTATGTATAATATTAGAAACAGTAATATTTTATTTTTAAATGTATTCATATCGATATTTAATTCTTGACTTCAAGTGCTGATGGTTCACCTTGGGAACCAACACCCACAACAAGAATTTGCAGTATTCATTTTATTGGGAACGAGATCAGGACACTTCCAAAACCAGCATATCGTTCCCAGTATTTTTCCACAAGATTACAAGAAAAAGTTGCTTCATCTCAACTAGTTTAGAAAAGATATGAAAGAGACGCAAAAAGAAGAAGAAAAGATGAACATTTAAGTATTACGGAAGGTGAATGCTCAACAAGTGTTATTTCGAAAAATGAAGTAGTCAGCCGTAGGAAGAAGTAAATGAAACCATTCTTAGTGATTTTGGTTTTTGTTTCACAGTTGAATTGTGAGAATTCTCTACTCAAGTGTCTATTCCATTACATCCCGAACTGAAGTCACATAAGAAAAATGTTAATGACAAGAGTTCAGGAACAGATGATAATGAAATGCAAGGTTTCCAAGATTATTCTTCAAAAAGAGATGAGACAGATCTACCAGACTTAATGGGAGTGACATTTGTGGTTTTGAATATATTGTTAAAATTGCTGCCAATTGAAACACAATCATATAGTAAGATTAGTGAAGAAAATAGTCTACTCATATTTTCACATTAAACTGAAAACTGGATTGTCGTATTCTGCTATGACGGTGATGTTTGGAGGTCATCGTACAACTATAATTATGATGTATTTTTACCATCACTTTAATGCTGTTTGTTACGGTAGTTTTGTGTTTTGGCCTAGCAGAAAAAGTATTCAGGAAACAATGCCCGCAATATTGCAAAGAAAGTAGACTACCCAAAATGCAGAGTGACAACTGATTGTACTGAAGTTAAAGTGGAAGAGCCACGTAACGTGGAACAAATAGTGGCCTTCAAATCTACATAAACTAGTGGCTTGTGCAGCAAATGCTGCAAACTAAGTTCATTAGACGTTCAAATAAACATTTTTCAGATTTATTTTCAATGAAGAATACCAGACATTCTGAAAGTTATTTGCTTCCATAATAATGAAAGATACTCTCTCTCGAGCCAATACTGAAGAGAACCACGCATATAAATATCTACACCACACCGCCATTAAATATATGAAAAAGACCCAACGCCACTTGATTAATAACTATACAAATATTTCATTTTTAATAATATTATTATCTTACGTAGGCCTAAGTTTTATAGATTTCAGTAACATATACTATATATACTATATAGCCGCCGTTCAGTAGAATATAGAAATCAAAATCTAATTTAAGTTATTCTCTACATCTACTCATATATAACCCCAAAACGTTTCACTTTCATATCATCAATATAGCATTAATATGTATAATTAATGAAAAATGGTCACATCACGGCATTAATTACAATAATATTTCATTTCTAATAGTAATAATGTCATCAAACCACCTCAAGTTTTGTAGTTTTTAATATCCAATACACAGCCGTACCCAGAAAATTACATACCACAGAATCGAACTTGTAAATTATTTTTAGTAAGTTAAGTTTTTAATAACCAATTGAATTTGAGCTCTAAATATGTCAGCATTCTTGCAGATCATGGCCTTTGTGTAATATTGTTTACTGTAGTGTGTGTTTGTTTTATTGTGAAATGCAACACGGCCGACTTGATGCTCGCTTCGCTTCTCCTGAATGCAATTAGCTAGTTCTCAAAACTGACGACAGATGGATTTTGTAAAATAGGAAAATTATGTAGGAAAATTGACATTTCACTGAAAACTACTATTTTTCCGAAAAACTTTGGGTTCCAAGCTTCAAAATGAGGGGCCATTTATGAAAATCCGTTCAGCCGTTTTCCCGTAATTTCCATTACCAGTTCAAATTATATATATAGATGTTACGGTGACAGATCGAGTGACACATTCATAACAGCTGATTGCGGATTACAGCGTGTTCATAACGCGTGCGTCCGCTTCATTTGTAATGTTCGATACTATGATCATATCTCACCTTCTTTCGAGAAGTTATCATGGCTTAGGTTACATGAGAGGAGAAATCTGCACTCACTTTCTCTCCTATATCGAATTATGCACTCTTCATCCCCCTATTATTTATTCGCTCGATTTCATACTCTCTCTCGCTATCATAATATTAATACTCGATCACAACGCGATAACACGCTAGAAATTCCACTTCACGCATCGTCTCTGTATTCCTCATCCTTCACTGTTGCTACCTCTCGTCACTGGAACTCTCTGCCGCCTGAAGTCAAGGGCTGCCGAACATTGAAATCTTTCAAATCCAAGTTAGAAAATTATCTTATGACGAGTTGCCAAACTAACTTACTATTATGACAAGTGTTGTATTGCATGTTTCCACGTTTTCACATTTTTTTATGTTCTAATGATATTCAACTTATTTTATATTTTTGTTTTCATATTTTCCGATAATGGTATATCTCTAATGTGATAAGTTGAGCTATATATAATCTTAATTTTCCTTATTGTGTGTACTTAGAAATATTGTATTCACTGTATACTTTGTACTGCGCTATTTTATTACTAATATTACTATTATTATTATTATTATTATTATTATTATTATTATTATTATTATTATTATTATTATTATATTATCATCATCATCATTATTACTATTCTTATTTCATTATTATTATTATTATTATTATTATTATTATTATTATTATTATTATTATTATTATTATGAATAATTGTCTTTTTTTGTATGCCTCATATTTTTGACCTGCTGTTCACATTTTATTATGCTTTTTCTTTCTTTCTGTATGTTATATATTATGTCCGATTACTTCTTATTTGTTGTTTATTTTTTTATTATTATTATTATCTTATTCAATTTTGTGTGTAAAATGTAGTGTAATTTGTAAATTTGTAGTGTTTTTGTAACGCAGTCTTTACTCCTGGTTGAGTGTTAGAGAAGGCCGTATGGCCTTAACTCTGACAGGTTAAGTAAATCATTATTATTATTATTATTATTATTATTACTCTATTAGAAGGTGGTGATGAAGTCAGGTTTTCCCGGAATAAAAACAAACCTCTCCGATAAAGTGATCATTGTTGTTACTTCACCGTATCTGCATGATAACAGATTAACAGCCGAAGAAGTCGAAACTATTCGGCAGTTTCGAGCGTCGTTAAATAAAACATAACATAAAAATGTCTACTTTTAGAAAACACATTATAATACGTAATTTGTAGATATATTATACACATATAAATATTACACACGTCATGACATCATACATATATCATTGTTTTCGTAATACGACTATTCCTCCCTCATTCAATAGTCTGAAATCTAATTTAAATGCCAAACGACTACACTGATATTTCAGGAACTCTGTAGTTACATTTTTACACTCTTTTAGTAGTAGGGCCTACTGAACTTTCGACTGCGTCTATTAAATAATTAAAGACTGTAGAATGCTGGGTTTGCAGTGAAAGACCTGCCCTATGAATGAACGAACCTATTCTTACTAATATTACAACTTTTTATCGGCAGAAAGCCGCATGTAATTTCTATATCACACATGACTAGTGAATGACTGCGAGCCTGTAGTTAATTACGAATTGAGACACTGCGCGGCGCCACCAGTACGATTTCCAGACCCATGCACGGTGCCTATAGCCCCAATTTTGAGCTTAGACTTGGTACCTCAATGAAGTCTTTTGCCCAACTTGAAGTCTACATTTTCTTCCTTGCAACGATAATAATTGTCAGAAAATATGAAATAGGAGAAAACAGACACTGAAGACAGTGTAAGATATCCAAACTATAGTACGCTTATTACTACTATAAATGTCCAAATAATTATGAAATTATATTGATAATGAGAAAAAGTTATATATTTTTAAGAGACCACAACAAAGCAGCTTCCAGCTTAGACAAACCCAACATTATTCGCCAAAATTTTGAGGACATCTGTCATTTATAAAGTCGATGTGTACCTTATGGCAAATAAGGTGAGCAATTCACTCACTGCAAAGGATGAGAAATGCACAGCTGAAGAGAACAAGTCTACAAAAAAAGTGGAACAGATTTTCTCGATTTTATTGGTGATTATTAGTACACATACAGGGATGCTACATTGAAAAGGAGTGGCCTCTGGACACCTTCGTTCACCTTGAGTAGAGAAAATTCTGTTTTGGAAGGTCAAAATGATCGTTTTTTGCAAATTTCCCGGACTCTACCCTTCACATCCCTCGGGGCAAATAGTTGTCCTACACACTACAGATACAGATCGTGGAGATCTATTCGCGGCATTAAACAGCTTTGTTCTCACTACACTTACGCCGGCGTTATGGTGACAAGAATGATAGCGGAATAGAAGTTGGCCATAACGAGGAACTGGATGCGATGGCAATCGCGAACAACTGATTTTCGAGAAAAAAAAGGGAAGGGTTTTAAACCACCCTTCCGCCGACATTCTTGCCGCCATAACTCCGCAGTACGTGCAGTGAGGAACAGAGCCGATGAGTGCGTTGAATACATCTCTCGAACTCTATCTTCAGTATAAAGGACAACTCTCTAATCCCCGTGCGTTTGGACAGGGAAGGCCGGCAAAATTCAAAAAATGGTCATTTTGACCTTCCAAAACAGAAATTTCTCCACACAAAGAGAACGACGCGGCGCAGAGGGTCCTTTTAACTGTAGCATCCCCGCATGTTCAGTAATAATCACCGCTAATATCGGGCAAATCCGCCGCACTTTTTTCCAGCCCTATTTTTCGGGTACCTAAAATATTTGAGCCTCTAATTCCGGAAATAATGGCGATAGCGAGGAACGGGACGGGGTCCTGTATTCCCCTTGACTTACTTCTTACACGATAGCCTCAAAATGGCAATCGCGAACACAAACTGATTTTCGAGAAAAAAAGGGGAAGGGTTTAGACCACCCTTCCGCCGACATTCTAGCCGCCGTAGCTCCGCCGTACGTGCACTGAGGACAGAGCCGATGAGTGCGTTGAATAGAGCTCCTCGAACTCTATCTTCAGTGTAAAGGACAACTCTCTATCCCCGTGCGTTTGGACGGGAGAGGCCGGCAAAGTTTCAAAAAATGGTCATTTTGACCTGCCAAAACAGAAATTTCTCTACACAAGGAGAACGACGCGGCGCAGAGGGCCGTCCTTTTAACTGTAGCATCCCCGCATGTTCAGTAATAATCACCGCTAATATCGGGCAAATCCGCCGCACTTTTTCCAGCCCTATTTTTCGGGTACCTAAAATATTTGAGCCTCTAATTCCGGAAATAATGGCGATAGCGAGGAACGGGACGGGGTCCTGTATTCCCCTTGACTTACTTCTTACACGATAGCCTCAAAATGGCAATCGCGAACACAAACTGATTTTCGAGAAAAAAAGGGGAAGGGTTTAGACCACCCTTCCGCCGACATTCTAGCCGCCGTAGCTCCGCAGTACGTGCACTGAGGACAGAGCCGATGAGTGCGTTGAATAGAGCTCCTCGAACTCTATCTTCAGTGTAAAGGACAACTCTCTATCCCCGTGCGTTTGGACGGGAGAGGCCGGCAAAGTTTCAAAAAATGGTCATTTTGACCTGCCAAAACAGAAATTTCTCACACAAGGAGAACGACGCGGCGCAGAGGGCCGTCCTTTTAACTGTAGCATCCCCGCATGTTCAGTAATAATCACCGCTAATATCGGGCAAATCCGCCGCACTTTTTTCCAGCCCTATTTTTCGGGTACCTAAAATATTTGAGCCTCTAATTCCGGAAATAATGGCGATAGCGAGGAACGGGACGGGGTCCTGTATTCCCCCTTGACTTACTTCTTACACGATAGCCTCAAAATGGCAATCGCGAACACAAACTGATTTTCGAGAAAAAAAGGGGAAGGGTTTAGACCACCCTTCCGCCGACATTCTAGCCGCCGTAGCTCCGCCGTACGTGCACTGAGGACAGAGCCGATGAGGTTGAATAGAGCTCCTCGAACTCTATCTTCAGTGTAAAGGACAACTCTCTATCCCCGTGCGTTTGGACGGGAGAGGCCGGCAAAGTTTCAAAAATGGTCATTTTGACCTGCCAAAACAGAAATTTCTCACACAAGGAGAACGACGCGGCGCAGAGGGCCGTCCTTTTAACTGTAGCATCCCCGCATGTTCAGTAATAATCACCGCTAATATCGGGCAAATCCGCCGCACTTTTTTCCAGCCCTATTTTTCGGGTACCTAAAATATTTGAGCCTCTAATTCCGGAAATAATGGCGATAGCGAGGAACGGGACGGGGTCCTGTATTCCCCCTTGACTTACTTCTTACACGATAGCCTCAAAATGGCAATCGCGAACACAAACTGATTTTCGAGAAAAAAAGGGGAAGGGTTTAGACCACCCTTCCGCCGACATTCTAGCCGCCGTAGCTCCGCCGTACGTGCACTGAGGACAGAGCCGATGAGTGCGTTGAATAGAGCTCCTCGAACTCTATCTTCAGTGTAAAGGACAACTCTCTATCCCCGTGCGTTTGGACGGGAGAGGCCGGCAAAGTTTCAAAAAATGGTCATTTTGACCTGCCAAAACAGAAATTTCTCCACACAAGGAGAACGACGCGGCGCAGAGGGCCGTCCTTTTAACTGTAGCATCCCCGCATGTTCAGTAATAATCACCGCTAATATCGGGCAAATCCGCCGCACTTTTTCCAGCCCTATTTTTCGGGTACCTAAAATATTTGAGCCTCTAATTCCGGAAATAATGGCGATAGCGAGGAACGGGACTGGGTCCTGTATTCCCCCTTGGAGAGACGACACTTATACTAAATGTGAAGTGCCGCCTCACCGAAAGGTATATTGCTTAAAGACAAATATATTCATTCATTCAAAATTAATATATTTCTCTCACCTATCTTTATTATCAAATGTATCTTAACAATGACTAAATAGTGCATGGGTTTGCTATAAACTGTGCGGAATTTCTTGGGGTCAGTTCTTTGAAAGCAGGTAGTGACTGAAACACCCACAAGGAACTGTTCCTGTTGCCAGCAGCAGCAGTATAAGGCCTACGATAACACCATAGGAAAGTAAAAATGCGTGCTAATGTAAGGTGCAACACTTTATATACTTTTTGCAGCAGAAGAAAAGAGTGAGAGAAAGATATCGGATAATCCACGAATCAGTTAATACAGACGTGGACAAATTATTAGCAAAATTGAAGATTTTATTATATATTTTTACAAAATATGATTCTTCAATTTAGACTACACTTGACATTTTTGCGTATTTCCAAATTATTAGCAAAACTGAAGATTTGTATTGTATATTTTCAGAAAATCTGGCTCTTCAATTTGGACTACATTTGATATTTTTGCATATTTAGTAATTATTAGCAAAACTGAAGATTTTTATTATATATTTTTACAAAATTCAACTCTTCAATTTGGACTACAGTTCACATTTTGGATATTTCCAAATTATTAGCAAAACTGAAGATTTTTATTTTATATTTTTACAAAATTTTACTCTTCAATTTTGACTGCTGGTGACATTTGTGCATGTTTATAAATTTTTAGCAAAATCAAAGATTTTTATTATGTATTTTTACAAAATTTGGCTCTTCAATTTAAACTACAGTTGACATTTCTGCATATTTCTGTCTACTATAATGATGGAAATATGCAAAATTGTCAACTGTAGTCTAAATTGAAAAGTCAAATTTTGTAAACAGAATTATCATAAAAATCGTCAATTTTGATAATAATTTGTCCACGTCTGTATATTACTGAACACACGCTTTTGTAAATTGTGTTATGTATTAATTTTTAGCAGACGTAAACAATGAACTCTGTTCAAGTAATTTTGAAAAGTAAAGAACTGGGTAAACTGGCTTTCCAGGAAAAATTGGAAATAAAAAGACTAGGTTTCATCATTATTATTATTATTATTATTATTATTATTATTATTATTATATTGAATAAGCAGTCGTGGACAGCCCATAAGATTTGGGTGGTCCTCCATTACATACAGTGGGGTTGGGCGAAGGGCTAACAACCCACCACCGTAAAAAACAGCTTGTTACGAATCCCTACAATGAAACTTGGACTCTCACTCTGAGAGAGGAACATAGGTTAAGGGTGTTTGAGAATAAGGTGCTTAGGAAAATATTTGGGGCTAAGAGGGATGAAGTTACAGGAGAATAGAGAAAGTTACACAATGCAGAACTGCACGCATTGTATTCTTCACCTGACATAATTAGGAACATTAAATCCAGACGTTTGAGATGGGCAGGGCATGTAGCACTCATGGGCGAATCCAGAAATGCATATAGAGTGTTAGTTGGGATAGAGTGTTAGTTGGGAGACCGGAGGGAAAAAGACCTTTAGGGAGGCCGAGACGTAGATGGGAGGATAATATTAAAATGGATTTGAGGGAGGTGGGATATGATGATAGAGACTGGATTAATCTTGCACAGGATAGGGATCGATGGCGGGCTTATGTGAAGGTGGCAATGAACCTTAACGGGTTCCTTGAAGTAAGCCATTTGTAAGTAAGTATTATTATTATTATTATTATTATTATTATTATTATTATTATTATTATTATTATATGTTGTTTTGAATTTATATACGGTTTTTTCGACAGTGAAACAATGGAATCGTGACATTTCATATTAGGCTAAAAACGTACCATTTCAAATTCTCTTCGATTTTGGAACACAAAATTGTGAACACACACAATATTTTATCACGAGCCGCCACTGATTACATATTTTAATTGTTGACAGGATCAACATCTCATCTCTCATTATAAAGGAACTATAGAGTGTAGAAATTACAGGTAATGACGGATTTGTTTCATTTACCCAATTTCCTTTTATGTGAATACCTATATTTATTAACTGTATGTTAATACAGGTCATGGTTGGATCCAACCAATCAGAAGGAATATGCTCATTGTCTAACTCTTACATTCAGTTATTATTGAAGGACTCTAGTGTATAAACTAAGTCGACAACAAGACCCAATGACTTGTCAACTCCACCACCACTTAATGTTTAGCCATTTATTTCAGCCAACACTCACACGGACCTCCTTCACTCGGGCATGAAGTTGGGATCCAGGTAGTTGTAGCTGTCCGGCTTGTCAGAGAAGGAGTGTGGGGCGTAGTCCTGATCCCAGACGCCTCTGCCAGGCTGGTCGGTCCTCCTGATGTCGGCAAGATGGTGTGACAGAGGGTGGGGGTTGTCAGACTCCATCTGCGTCACCACGCAGTCGGTACAGAAATCCACCGACACGTCCGGCGGACAGTCCACGCAGTGCCAGCGGGTGCCCCGCATCGGCTCCTGTTTGCACATGTCACACTGCAACAACAGCGACATGCTTGCTCAGACAGCTGTGATTTGGAACTCATTGCAAACTACACTAAAACCTAAAACAATGTTCTTCTATCACTCCTGTTCCCCAGGTCTTAAGGTATCTGCACACCTTTACATACAAAAAATTTTGTTTTGCACAATTTTGCTCTGTAAATTTTTTATACAATTGAGAATGGTACCAGAAAGAGAATGAAGTGAACAGATCCCTTGAAATTTTGTCTAAATTGTTTTTAAAAATGATTTTGTTTATAATTCTGACATGCAACTTGAAACATGATAGTTCATGCAGTTTTTAAGATAGAGCCACAGTTTTTTCACTGTTTTATATCTAAAACTATTCTTAGTGCCTGGCATAGAGCTATTTTTTATTTTTATTTACATTAATTAAATATTACCATATATGTAACTTACAATAATATTTTATGTTGCATAAATCATGTAAAAAATCCATAGATAATTATTAACTATACTAGCCGTACCCGTGCGCTCCGCTGCACCCGTTAGAAATAAATATAAAGTAATTACATAATTAAAATAGGACGTTTGATCCAGTGAACATTCGTGTTTGATAGAAGGGTAAATCGTTTAATATGTTACTTAATTTAAATTGCATCCAAATAATTAAAATGCGATCATTTTGATCCAGAGACACTCTTTTGGTGCAATGACACTTCCTTTAACATGTTTCTTAATTTTTATTACATGCAACCATAGTTTAAAGAAGATTGACATCATTTAGATTTAATGTGTATATTTTATTTTACTTGTTATAGGTTTCCATTGAATTATGGTAATAACTTAATTTTAACCCTTGTTTTCTACTATTCAGTAAATGGCACTTGGCCCACTATGGTTCTGAACCCTTCAAATAACTTAAATTATATTATATTATATTATATTATATTATATTATATTATATTATATCAGAAGTTACTGTAATAACATTATAGCATTATGTCCATCTAGAGAAACTACACTTTCCAATGGTGAAATAATAATTAATTATACAAATCGGTTAATTTAGCTTCCGATATTACTTCATACAAACACAGCAACACTCTCTATAGGCTATCTTTCATAGCTTTCGATTGTTGCTGTCCAAGGCCCCTTATAGACGAAGTCATTTGTTTTTTAATTCATTACACGGCCTTAGATGGCAGTTATTTTAATTTTAAAACTCATTTATCTCATTAAATATCAGTCCTATCAAAATTTTTCAAGGAATAAAACTTATCGCAAATTATTTTTAAAGAAACTTTTGTTATGTAACATTTTTCACAAAAATCAATAATAAGCGAGATATTTCGATTTATTTAATTCAGGCCCCCTTATAACCCCCCTTTTAAAGAATGTGTTTTGAATGCCATATAGCCTATAATCTAAGTTACAACGAACTTAATTTATATTCCAATTTTCATCGAAATCCGTTCAGCCATTATTGCGTGAAAAGGTAACAAACAAAAATTTCAAAAAAGCGATTTTCGGTTTCAGGGTGGTTAATTATATATGTTAGGACCAATTATTTTTGGAAAATCGAAAATTACCAGAAAAATTTCGGCTATCGATTTATTATTAGTATAGATTAATGTTATTTTACTCATTGTCAGGCACTGGGGGACATTTCAAGCTTCAAAATTACACCAATATCTTCTTGGTATCACCCTATTTGACTGAGATACCATGTTTGAAAGAATTAAATATTCTAAAAATTACTATTTACAGGAAATGAGCCACAAACTTTCAGAGCCTAGAAGACTGCATCATCATATGTCACCCCTTAAGCAGCTTCATGTCGGTCCAGTTTCAGATTCTTTCTGCCTCTCAAATACCTCCGCCTTGTTTTAACTTCAGGTGTTGAATGTTTTTTTTTTTTTTGGCATTTTTGTCCCTATTTCCATTGATGCAACAAATCCTGCGATGGTGTTTGTCCCAGGGTTTATGCCCATCCTCCTCAGAATTGTAATTTCTCCTTTTGGACTCTTATTAAAATGACGTACAACATTACTGACACACAAATTTACAGTTTTATGACTAACAGTAAAAGATTATAAATAACTTCATTATGTAAAAAAGTTTTTTCAATCTAATGATCATTCCCAGATATCTATGCACCTATTTCGGGACTAGAAAGAAGTTTATTTTACAAGCAATGCTGGATGAGAGGATTGACTGCTACGAAGATCACTCCAAAAGTAGCCTAAGTGACCGTGGCTGATGACGCAGCATTTTGGAAAATGGGACTTATCTGAAAAACCATAAGGCATAAATCGAAAATTCTTATATGAAATTAAAGAGGAGAAAATTCTCTATTAAAATAGTTATATTTTGAAAATTCTAATTTTTCATCATTTTTTGTGTTTTGTGGGTGTACATATACCTTAATGAAAATACAAAAGTGAATAAATTATTATTATACAATTATAATCTGTACCAGGTGTTCTTCTAGGCATAGAACATAGAAATTTAGCATTGCCAAAAGAAAGCTATGAACAAAAACTATGATTAAATAACTTAATCAGTGGGCTGTGTGTAGAAATTAGCAGGCTTTGACAATTTGTAAAACAAGAGAACCTCATTTATGGCAGTTGAGTCAAAGTCTGCAAATTTCTAAACATGGTCCACTGATTAAGTTGTTTCTTCACTGTTTTATACCAGGAAGTTCAAAACCAGTGTTGGATTTTAGGTTTCACTCCCTCATCCCCCATCTGAGATTTTAATGTGGCTAACTAGAAAGACAGGCTATGGCGCGACGTCGCATTCTTGGTCATAACATGGCCAATATTCAACAAATTCATATATACAGTAAAACCCCGATAAGACGCTGTTCAAGGGACCGGGTGTAAAACGCGTATTAACCAGGACCATGTATTAGGTGGGTATACTAATTTTGACTTATATACAGTCAGTCAGTATAGTTTTTATACGAGACTTATGCAGAGTTGAGACAGAAAACGTTACTAATAATCCGTGCATAAGCGATGGATGTATAAACAGTCTGTAACTATACACGGGAATTGCTTTGCAGTAGTTATATACACGAAACCCATTGTTTAAGCGTTGTATATAGAGAAAAAATGGCCGCCCCTCTAACAGCTGTTCGTATCGACTGTCATTTTATGATGATGGTTACCTTGTAACCACAGAAGAACAAACCAAAGATCATAGAATAATTAGAATAATATTGCTGTAGCTTGTACTCTTTGACCAAAATGTAGTGTGGTAATCGATTAGAGCCAGTTGTACTATCGATACTTAACACGCCACACTAGAGCGCTCTACCGGATACAATAGAGAACCTCAGATATTCTATTACCTTTCGTAACGAAGTAATGACGAAAGTATGACGTAGCTGTGTAACAGTTAAACTGTTATACACGACGTATGTAGTGATTATTAGTAAGGAATTTACACACGACTTATAAACGAGCTACTCATTGTATAAGTATAAGACAGTTAAACGTCTGTATATAGAGTTTTTATTAGTAAGACCGAGTATCTATTAGCATTTTTCTTTATTGAAATACATGATCCATGAAAGGTAATACAGTATTACTCCATTATGTAATTACTGTACTATACATCAAAGACATTTACAATATGTACTGTACTTAATTTTTTAGAAAAAAAAAAGTCATTTATAGTTGTTTGCCATGTGTGTGTTCTCCAAGTCCTCATGTTTACCACACTTCAGTTTCTGCGATTACATCCTCCTGACGTCGCAGCTGTAGTGATTGAGTCGCGATTTTTTAATATCATCCTTAATGTCGATGATGGGATTCCTAATGAATCAGACAGTTGTTTCTGAGTATAAGAGTATTGTTCACATCGTACTTTCGTAAGATTTCCAATTTTTCCGACACAGAAAGCGCTTTTCGTTTAACACTATTGTAATCACATTCACAGACACTTCAATAGACTAAAGGACAACAAACTGCCCAGCAAAAATTTCCAGAATTTTATTATGGCCGAGTGAGGAATGTTGTTTGAGAGAGAGGGTTAGCAAGAGGGTGAGGTATTGTAACTGTATGTAGGCTTTAACCACGCAGGTAAGGAGTCGAATAAGAGAGCGTAACAAGAGGGTGGGGTATACTAAGGTATGAAGTATGAAGGTTTAAATGCGCAGGTAAAGGGTCGAATAGCAATACTTTTCAGGTTAATGACACCAGTGAGTTAAGTGACCAAGATGTTTCATTGCTGTTACAGTACATAGCTGAAAATTACATCGAAAATATTCCACAAAATCAGCGTATTATGTGGGACTTAAGTGCAACAAACTGGGTATTTTATAAAGGCGTTATATATGAAATGTGCAGGGAACGGACAAAAAAAGCGTATTACACGGGATAGCATAATAAGCGGGCACGTCTTATCGAGGTTTTACTGTAAGTGCACGTTTAACATGAGTTTAATATAGCAATTTCTTTGTCTTTAGAACTTTGAACATGTATTTATATTAGATGATTGTCAAGATGACTATGACTAGACTGAGATAAGTACGTGACTCCGATTCGTGCCGAAGCCTGTCTTTCTCGTTAGCTACGGATTTCAAACGACACCCCTATATTTGAAGGAGTATTCAATTGTTTATACATCTCATTAATTTATTCTCACATCTTTTGTTTTTTATTGTCGCCTGGTAACATAGATTGTTGTTACTGTTGATTAGAGCAGAAGATATTTATGCTGGGTTGCAAGAAAACAGACCTATAAATAATGTATTCTTTCATTAGTTAGTGCCAGTCAGCCAGAAACCCCAACGTAACAGAAAAATTTCAAATCAAAAATTGACCAGTAACAAATCAGGAAACAAAACCCACCAACCAGAATAGCTAAACGAAAAATCTTGCTCAACATATCGAGAAACAAGTTAGACAGAAAATGGCGTATAAAAGAACACTATCTATCAAAGAAGTTAGAAAATAAAACAAGTTAGTCAAGGAAATAAGGAAAAGGAAAAAATCAATACCGGAAACACAGGGTGACGGAAAACATGGCACGTAACAGAAAAATTTCAAATCAAAAATTGACCAATAACAAATCAGGAAACAAAACCCACCAATGAGAAACCAGAATAGCTAAACGAAAAATCTCACTCAACATATCGAGAAACAAGTTAGACAGAAAATGGCGTATAAAAGAACGCTATCTATCAAAGAAGTTAGAAAATAAAACAAGCTAGTCAAGGAAATAAGGAAAAGGAAAAAATCAATACCGGAAACACAGGGTGCCGGAAAACAAATGGCACGTAACAGAAAAATTTCAAATCAAAAATTGACCAATAACAAATCAGGAAACAAAACCCACCAATGAGAAACCAGAATAGCTAAACGAAAAATCTCGCTCAACATATCAAGAAAGAAGTTAGAAAATAAAACAAGCTAGTCAAGGAAATTAGGAAAAGGAAAAAATCAATACTGGAAACACAGGGTGCCGGAAAACAAATGGGACAACACTTAACACCGAATGTATTTGAGAACCTGTCTTCTTCACCTTGTATCCGAGGTGCTGCTCTTAACAGATGTATTTGAAGCCTGTGTCTTCTTCACCTTGTATCCGAGGTGCTGCTCAGGTGGCTTGCCTCTCGTCATCTCCCTGTCCTTCTTCACCCTTCGAAGCAGATACAGCTGGCAATATTCCACTGAGTTGCGATACTTCTCTGGCACTTCGTCATCCTGCAAGAAAACCCACACACCATGTCTGTCGACAGTTTTACATAGCAATGTACGGTATAGAAAGCAACACATTTCTTCTCAGTATGAAAATACGAAGGAAACCACATGAACTGCGGAGTAAAAGCCTCAAATTAACATAAACCTGCATTTAGCATAAGAAATTTTACGTCGCAAAAAGGATTCCAAAAGAGCAATATATTTTTATATTACATCTATATATATAATTTGAACTGGTAATGAAAATTACGGGAAAACGGCTGAACGGATTTTAATAAATGACCCCTCATTTTGAAGCTTGGAACCCAAAGTTTTTCAGAAAAATAGTAGTTTTCAGTGAAATGTCAATTTAACTACATCATTTTCCCACTTTCCAAAATCCATCTTTCGTCAGTTTTGAGAACTAATTAATTGCATTTCAGAATAAAACAAAACACACACTACAATAAATAGTAGACTATTACACGAAGGCCATGACCTACAGGTTTGCTGACATACTTAGAGTTCAGATGGGTCAGATTCTTTCACATCATAATGCCAATATGTCGATCTTCATTTGTGTAATTTTTTGATAACGTATAAAAATAATTTACAAGTCTGATTCTCTGGTCTGTAGTTTTCCAAGTACAGCTGTGTATTCGATATTAAGAACTACAAAACTTAAGAATGTTTGGTGACATTATTACCATTAAAAATGAAATATTATTATAGTTAATGCAACACATAATGGTATACTGATGATATGAAAGTGAAACCTTTTGGGGCCTTAAGTAAGTACACGTAGAGAAAGAAGATTTTATATTAGAGCTTCATTTCTATAATATACTTACGTAACGGCGATTGTATTGTATTGTATTGTATTTATTAACATTATATATATATATATATATATATATATATATATATATATATATATATAAAACTTACGTAACAGCGTGGTCGATCGACGGATTTTGCGTCAACATTTATTGAGACTATAAATGAGGAATGCCTATAACATCGACATCAACATGAAGTTTCGATTTTATGCACGAGAACGTATAATCTCATGAACTTCTTTCCATCTGACTGTAGATAATTATTCGAAGAGAAGTAATATAATGATAACGAGATACTAAGGTTATTGTTATGAACTTAACACTACTTGTATTAAACTTGTAGGATATGTGGAAATCAAACCACAGTATAGAGAACATATCTCTGTACTGTGATCAAACAGTGGTTTTCTTCCTGCTCACAAGGAAGTAATGCCATTGTTTAAAACTTCTGTCGTACGTAATTTTGACGTATAATGGATAAACAATTGATCCTCACTACTTTTCCCGCCAAGAGAGCACCTCCTTCTTCTAGCTATGCCTCCGTCTTTCAGTTGCTGACTATAGTAGTCGTGACAGCAGGTTGCAACTTACACGCTTGGCCAACTTATTATGAGATAATTATTTGGAAGTGTACGTCAGATTTACGTATCAATAATATTAACAGAAAAATTTTCTGTTAGTGCAGTTTATTTATCCCCTTAAGTGTGTTTTATCTAACAAAGTAACACTGGATGAAAACTTACGTGGTGATTGACACTACTCTGCAGATCATAGATGAAAGTTCAGATGATGATGCTGATGATGACGCTGAAGGCAATGTAGAGATTGAATATGAAACTTGTGACAATGACAAGGATCTAAGATACAGTAGCAGAGATTGAGAATCACGTAGAAAGCAAGCGAATGGAGAAAGAAGGCAAAAAACAAGAAGCCAGGAAGAAAAGAAAAGGAAAGGAGAAGAGAAGAGTGGAGTGGAGAGGGGTGGGGATGGTATGGGAGGGAAGGGCAGAGGGGTGAGAGGAGAGGGCCAGAGGGCGCGTGGGCACGAAAGCACCGGGGCACGAGGGCACGGGGGCATGAGGGCACCGGGGCACGGGGGCACGAGAGCAAGGGGGCATGAGGGCACGGGGGCACGAGGGCACGGGGGCATGAGGGCACCGGGGCACGGGGGCATGAGGGCACGGGGGCATGAGGGCACGGGGGCATGAGGGCACGGGGGCACGAGGGCACGGGGGCATGAGGGCACCGGGGCACGGGGGCATGAGGGCACGGGGGCATGAGGGCACGGGGGCATGAGGGCACGAGAGCACGAAGGCAGAGGGGAGAGGGGCGAGAGTTGATATTTTCATAACTCTAACCTACAATCCGCAATGACCTGAAATAGCTATTGCTTCACTCCCACATGAAAAACCGACTGATCATTCTGACATTGTTACTTGCGTTTTCGCATTGTAACTCAAGAACTGAAGATGTATAGGTTAAATAAAAAGTATTTAGCATGAAGAAAACCATTCAGAGGGGTAGGCCTATGTTTCATTATTATGGAAACAAATAACTTCCAAAATGTCTGGTATTCTTCATTGCAAATAAATTTGAAAACATTTAATTTGAACTTCTAATGAACTTACTTAGCAGCATTTGCTGCACAAGCCACTAGTTTAATATAATTTACTTTACAATAAAATCCGTATTTGGTGTAAAAACATTTTGGAATTTCTCGAATTTTTATTCCTCATTTTAATGTTAAGGGGGCAAAGGCTAATTTGCATTTCTCAACCTCTAATCACATCATAAAACCTTATAATCAACCCTTGCAGTGAATTTCGGTGAAGTCCAGAGAGCCTGATTAGTGAAATTCACTCTCCTCACCTCCATGGTGGGGCTCTCTGGGATCTTTTAAGACGTGAACGAGAGAGTGGTGTGCAGAAAACAATGAGAAGCTACTGCATTTATCTTTCCCGAGAAAAACTGCAAACTGCACTGGAAAGAATAGTGAATGGGAGAAGAGTTGGCGCCAGAAGAATACATCAGATGATACACAACATTAAGATATGCTATATGGATCATGTGGAGACTAAGAGGAAGGCAGAAAATAGGAAAGATTGGAGAATGCTGGGTTTGACGTGACAAGACCTGCACTTGGGCACAAAACTATGAACAGATGAGTTTTAATATTTTTTAAAGCTCGTAAAATATTCTCCCTTCTAAAAAGACTAGCAGGAAAGAAATGGGGATGCTCTAGGAATACTTTGAACACTACATAGAAAATGTTTATACAGCCAGTGCTGACATACTGCGGAGAAATTTTAATTCCTTCACCTTTCATAAACGACATAGAATATGTACAAAATCAAGCTCTTAGACTCATTACTGGTGGAATCAAAACAACTCCAATAGATTGTATGAGATTCCTCACTAATATTAACAGTATCAAAATGACAATAGAAGAAAAAGCACTGATTCAATATGAAAAACTTATCAGATTACCAGGAAACAATTGGCATTCATACAGTCCTCTCTGTAGATTGAAAACTCAAAAAAGTTTCATATCCATTGTTCAAGAATTAAAACAGAAAATCAATATCCCGAATTTAAAAGAAAACTTACAAATTAAACTAAACCCTTTAACTCTATTAAATATAGAATATAATCTAAATTTAACAGGAGAAATACTGAAATCAGAAGTAAACAATTGTCTTTAGAGACAATTAATATTAGGTACCCTCCACAAAACTGGCTTCATTTATACACTGACGGATCCTTGATCTCTAGAGAACAAGATGCCGGTGCAGGTGTTACGTGCTGTCTCTTCTCACTTTATAGATCACTTGCACATGGAACAACAAGTTTTGATGGAGAAATCATTGTAATAAGTGAAAGTCTCAGGAATCTTCTATGCCACATCAATAAATTTAAGAATGCAGTTATATTGTCAGACTCCAAAGCAGCTATTCTATCAATAGTCTCTAAACACACACCTTCATCTCAAACAGCAGAAATAACTAAAATGCTCTCTCAATTAATATCACTCAATAAAAGAATTGTATTCCAGTGGATACCATCCCATTGTGGAATCCTGGGAAACGAGAATGCGGATGCTTTAGCAAAGAAGGGCAGCACTGCTACTTACAGACCTGTTACTAAATCTACGTATTACTCTGTGAAAAGATTTATTAAATCTACATACTTAGACTTCAACAAACAAAATTTGATAACACAATCCCAAGGGAAAAAATGGAACTCTCTGCATCATAATCCACAGTTAATTCCACTCAATGAAAGTTTCACTTATTGTAAAAGAAATGAGAAGCCCTAGCAAAGAAGACATAAAATATTCTTCTTGAAATTTTGTAAGCACAAAGACAGAATTGTTAAATTAATTATTATTTATACTTGTGAAAATTGCATATTACATTTGTGCGAAATCGTGTGTATTTACTTGGTTTCCGCACAAAACCAATCCGCGGAAATTGTAAAATTCCACATTCAGTATTCCCAACCTAACACACATAACAATTTCCCTCTTCTTACCGCTTAAGTGACATATTGATTTTACTGCTTTAGGCTTTTAACATATTATTTTTAGAGACGTTCAATATAGTAATAATTATAAATTGGAAACTTACCACTGCAATTTCACCTAAATTGCACTGTTAATTATTGTTTTCAAATATTTGCAAAAATTAAGTAAACTCTACAACTCCACTAAAGTTACTGCATTCGTGATGCAAGTAACATTAAGGAAGCCGTGAAAAATCAACAAGATTCCAGATGCCTATGTTATTACTGCAATATGTTATATAAATAATATTGTTAAAATATTAAAATGAAAAATAAATCACTACATAACCTTAGCGTTTGTTTTAAGTTCGCATTTATGGACTGGGGGAAAAAAAGACAGGCGTATATCACGGCCTGCTGGAGTATAGTAAACACAGAAAACATTTTAAAGCAACAATGTTGAAGATAGATATTTTTGTTTTACAAATTTGCCATCATTGAACAGAAACCAAGATGGAGATTTCATTGCAACTAATTAGAAATTCCTCTTTCAGGTATGTAATAAACGATCTTCGCACAAAATAATGTATGATACACGAGCGGTATGTTTTCTTTCAATTCTCGGAAATTAAAAAAGCTCAACTACGTTTCGCTTTTTCAAACTTTTCCTCGAACATGAAAACTTCAACATACCGCTCTTGTAACGCATATTACTATTACCAGTGCTGTACATGTAGGTCCACTGCTGTGGAGTAACAGCATGTCTGAACGTAAAATGAATGGGCCTGGGTTCAAATCCGGTTGGGACAAGTTACCTGGTTGAGATTTTCTCCAGGATTTTCCCTCAATCTATTGAGAGCAAACACTGGATAACTTTTGGCATTGAACTCTGGACTCATTTCGCTGGCATTATCACTTTCATTTCACTCAAGACTCCAGATAACCATCGCGATTGATACATCGTCGTAAAACAAACCGATTAAAAAAATATGCGACATACACCTCAGGTTAAAATAATGAAGTATTGCACACTCACTGACAGTCTGTCTTCTCTGTCGTCTTCTGTTTTTGTTTCATACTCTGCTGTAGGAATGTTTGGGCAGGACCCCATTGTGTCGTCGTCGAAGTCTGACATGTAGACAGGAACATCTTGCGATGGGAAGAACGTCGTCTGCTTGAACAGGTAATGGTTGTTTCTCTGGTGTCGATGTGTATGATATGCCTGAAACATGGCACAAATTTAAACACAGGGTCATCTTTCTTAAAGGGGTTACTGTTGCTATCTCTACCAGCTAAACTCCCTTTTATTTGGAACATTACCCAGTTTGTCCTTGACAGAAGAGTTCAATAGAAATGTTCCCAACTATTCTACCGAATCTGTTTTTCTAATATAGTCTATACATAGTCTATACATTTCACATCTTGTAATCAAAAATTGTAAACAAGTTTTCACTCACACTAATAAAATTAACAACTTATATAAATTTTGCATGATCAATCACAAACACAAGTAAAAAAGAAATTAAAAATGTAAGTGAAAGCTTGTACCACATATTTTAAATGTTTTTACTTCATATTTTTAATTTTAACTTTTAATCTTTGTTTTACTGATGTTGATTTCATTTATAAAACAGTTATATTAGGTACCGGTTGTTCTGTATGGTTGTGAAACTTGGACTCTCACTTCGAGAGAGGAACATAGGTTAAGGGTGTTTGAGAATAATAGGAAAATATTTGGGGCTAAGAGGGATGAAGTTACAGGAGAATGGAGAAAGTTACACAACACAGAACTGCACGCATTGTATTCTTCACCTGACATAATTAGGAACATTAAATCCAGACGTTTCAGATGGGCAGGGCATGTAGCACGTATGGGCGAATCCAGAAATGCATATAGAGTGTTAGTTGGGAGGCCAGAGGGAAAAAGACCTTTGGGGAGGCCGAGACGTAGATGTTAATGTTATGTTTTATTTAATGACGCTCGCAACTGCAGAGGTTATATTAGCGTCACCAGATGTGCCAGAATTTTGTCCCGCAGGAGTTCTTTTACATGACAGTAAATCTACTGACATGAGCCTGTCGCATTTAAGCACACTTAAATGCCATCGACCTGGCTCGGGATCGAACCCGCAACCTTGGGCATAGAAGGCAGCACTATACCAACTCATCTAACACCGAGACGTAGATGGGAAGATAATATCAAAATGGATTTGAGGGAGGTGGGATATGATGATAGAGCTGGATTAATCTTACTCGGGATAGGAACCGATGCCGGGCTTATGTGAGGACGGCAATGAACCTTTGGGTTCCTTAAAAGCCAGTAAGTAAGTTTACTGATATTTGATATTCACTATGCTCATGTACATTGAGAATGAGGTTCACATACTGGATAATGTAAGAATATACCTGATCATGTCACAGGCGTGATGAAAATGTTAATACAAACAGCAAAATATGTAATATAAAGGAACTACTGTTGTCACACCAGGAGAAGGCAGCTGAAGTACTTAGACGGGACGGAGGGGAAAGCACCGCGCTGTTCACTGCAATATTCCTGTTTCACAAACATCTACTGCACGTGTCTGTGAGTCTTTGCGACTTTGTGAAAATAATAGTGCGGTTTTTATTGTAGTGTTTTATTAGTTTCAACACGACAATTGTTTTCAGTATACCGCAAATCTTGTATTGCTTTAGTTATCCTTTGCTTTTCGTGTTAATAGTGTTGATAATAATATAGTTAATAGAATTTATGTTATTGTATACTGTTATTTAGGTTTATAGCACTTTTTTGTTTATTGTAAGTATGTCGACAAAGAGGAAACAAGGATTGACAATCTATAGCGAAGAAAGGAATATTATTAGAAGTGCAAAATAATTCTGTGATAAAAAAAAAGAACAACAGTGCCTTTGCATTCCTCTTACGAAACCTACAGCAAAGGTAGAAAAGTACTCTAATCTATCCACAAGAACAATACAGCGTATAAGGAATGAAATGAAAGACTGCACAGAAGAAAGTGCGTTGTCGACACCTGAGGGAGAAAAAAATGTAAACATCCAGACTACCGAAATGCAAATGTAGATGACTTGACGGGAGATTGACAAAAAGATATAATTGAGAATTTTTAATTGAAAAAGAAAGAGGGCCACCGGCGTAGCTCAGGAGGTAGCGCGTTTGCCTGCTGATCTGCAGTTGTGCTCGGGAGTGAGTTCGATTCCCGTTTGCGCCGACTACCTGGTTGGGTTTTTTCCGAGGTTTTGCCAAGCAGAAGGTGAATGTCAGGTAATCTATGGCGAATCCTTGGTTTCATTTCGCCAAATACCATCTCGCCATCATCAATTCAATCGACACTGAAGAAGCTAGTAGTTATTACAGTGTCGTTAAATAACAAGTAAAAAAATAGTACCAAGCTGCAACAAACGTCTACCCTTTTACAAGAGAAAATTGATTTGAAATGAAAGACAACATTAAGACGAATACTGAAGAAAAAGGATTTCAGGTGGAAGAAGTGTGCAGCAAAAAAAATTGAGGAAAACACTAAATTAGAATACGTGAAGATATCTACAGCAAATATGAAAGCTTAGGAAAGTGGAAAAACCGATTTTGTATCTGGACGAAATGCGGATAGATAGGCCTACCAATTTAACGTTTCCCAAGTTCTGGCACGATAAAAATGTTACGGGAGTTTTGACTACCGCAAATGTGTCCAGAACACTCATTGTTGTTCATCAGGATGGGGACAGTGGGGCTGATGGCTTTGTTGAGAGATTCGAATTAATATACACGGCTGGAACATAAACAGACATTATCATGGACAGATCATACTCCAGAAATTTTGAAAAATGTGATAATGATGGTCATAGCGACAGCACCGAAGATGCGGAATCTTTTATGTCTGACTCCGTTCCCTTGTAGCCAAGTAAGTGGACTGAAGATTTCAGGTCAGAGTGTAGCATAAAGTTCCCCGTCCCGCCTATCTACTCCCCGCGCCAACTCGTAGCGCGAAGACAGTACTCTTTAAATATTGTATAAGTCACTGACTGGAAATAATGAAACCATTTAATTGAATTTCGTAATATGACTTTCAGAAACTTAAATACATTTATGCCCGACCATGCCGAAATGTAGTAATTATACACCTGGAAGCAGACCTTTAATGCATGTCATTAAAGTATACCTACTCATTAAAGGTCAGGTCTTTCAGCCAATGACGACTCAGGTTACAACTGTTCAGCCAATGACAGGTCAGCTTTCTACCGTTATAAAACCACAAGTATCGATTATTCTCGGATATGCAATCGAAAGAGAATTAGCAAAAAGTCACGGAGGCTGGAAATCCAATACTGTCGCAGAAGGTTATGTTCTGTTACTATAATAATTAGCGTTAATTGTAAATAATATTTAAATAAATTAAATTTGTCATCTCGTTTTTCAATGTCTAATTTAATTTCTATGTTATCTCTGTAGGTTCTTATGGCCTAGCAAGGTCAATGTGGACATCTGTTCCTTGGAAAAAATCAATACTTTCGCGTCTGCGCACATCTCACAACATACGGAACATTGCTGAAGGTCAGATACAATAAAATTAATAATATCAAGTTAGAAATATGGTCGAGCATAAAAAGTCGTATGAAACTCGCCTATAATGGTAATTAAGAAGCTCGTATGAAAATTATGAAACTCGCTTGCGCTCGATTCATAAATATCCATACTCGCTTCTTAATTACCTTCATTATAGGCTCGTTGCATAATGTACTATTACAGCCTTTTAGAAAAGAGATCATTCGGAAAAATGTAAGGGAATTCAACAGAGCAACTACTCTATATTTTTATCGAAATAAATGGCATGAACATGTACAAAAAAAATTCAAGAAACATTTACAAAAAGTTGCTACATTTACAAGAGATGCAGAAACAGATAAAGAGGTTGCAAGAACAATATGTTTAGTTGACACTAACAATGTTACAATTCTAATTTAATTATAACTAGCCGTACCCGTGCGCTCCGCTGTACCCGTTAGAAATAAATATAAAGTAATTACATAATTAAAATAGGACGTTTGATCCAGGGAACATTCGTTTTTGATAGAAGGATAAATCGTTTAATAAGTTACTTAATTTAAATTGTATTTAAATAATTAAAATGCGGTCATTTTGGTCCAGAGTTGCACTCATTTGGTGCAATTACAATTCCTTTAACATGTTTCTTATTTGTTATTATATGCAACCGTAGTTTAATGAAGATTGACATATCATTTAGATTTAATGTGTATACTTTATTTTACTTGCTATATGTTTCCATTGAATTAACTTAATTTTAACCCTTGTTTTCTACGTCTTCAGTAAATGGTGCTTGGACCACTATGGTTCTGAACCCTTCAAATAACTTAAATAATGATACAGCATAAACAGTGATATGTAATTATATTTCTTTCTTTCGAAAATGTAAGAATTCACGATCTCCTATGTATCATTGCCATGAAATGAATAAATGTGTTTTTTCTTCCTAATCAAAAATTTTATATTTTGCACTTAGGAGTTACTGCAGGAACAACAACGCTATAATCTGAGGTGGCGGTGAAAATGTATTGTATTGTTATTTTAAAAGTCTTGTATATCCTTAAATTTCACTCAGAAGTTACTGTAATAACATTGTAGAATTATGTCCATCTAGAGAAACTACACTTTCCAAAGGTGAAATAATAATTAAACAATTAATTAGCTTTCGATATTACTTCATACAAACACAGAAACATTCTCTGTAGGCTATGTTTAATAGCTTTCGATTGTTGTTGTCCAAGGCCCCTTATAGACGAAGTCATTTGTTTTTATTTCCATACAGCGCCTTAGATGGCATTATTGTAATACTCATTTATCTCATTAAATATCAGTCCTATCAAAATTTTGTATAGAATAAAACTTATCGGAAATCATTTTTAAAGAAACTTTTGTTATGTAACATTTTTCATGAAAATTAATAATAAGGGAGATATTTCGATTTATTTAATTCAGGCCCGCTTATAACCTCCAATCTAATGAAGTATTTTGATGCCGTATAGCCTAAAATCTAAGCTACAATGAACGACAGACAGACATACAAACAAAAATTTCAAAAAAGCGATTTTCGGTTTCAGGATGGTTAATTATACATATTAACACCAATTATTTTTGGAAAATCGAAAATTACCAGACAAATTTTGGCTACAGATTTATTATTAGTATAGATAACGATAAGTTACCCAAAACAAATTAGGGCTGTTCACCAGTAATTACTTTAATGTTCATAAAATTTGGAGTGTAGTAAAGTTCTCAATAAACAATAAAATCAAATTTCAGAAACAAATCGCATAGCCTACCAAAATTGGGAAGAAGACATCCACCTCACTTAGCAGCTTTATGGGATCTCACCTTTCGAATCGCTTCTGCAGACTGCATTTTTGGAGGTCTTCCTGGAATGGGCAGCCCAGCTTTGTGGAGCTTGATAAAGTATTTCTGCACTCGACTGCAAACCTGCTTGGTTGTGCGATTACCTGGAGAGTTACATGTTCATGACTTACCAGACAAAACAACTAGCTTGTCATCTTAAAATACAGGATGTGTATTAGAGTTAAGAAGAGTAACACTTGAACTGAATACTTTTAAAATTATAGAGGTTTGATTCAAATCTGATTTTGTGTGATTACCTATTAAGTTAGTTAATGATTTACCAGGCAAACAACAACTTTATCAACAGTATTCTCACTAGAGGTTTTCATTTATCTAGAGAAAATCAAAACTCGAATAGGATTTAATTGACTATTACACGATTAGAAGAAAGTATATAAAGATTAGAAGTAACAAAGTACTCCAATACAATAAAATATTAATTGACTTACGAAAATACAACTGTCTTCAAATGTATTATTGTACAATCTCAACATTACGCTAGATGGCAGTAGTGTTTTATGATTATGTTTTCTTGTTATCAGTTGTGCCAACTATGGAATCTTCATTGAACTCTGTGGAGATTACTAGTCATGAAGGCTTTGTTGATTCACTTTAATTTTTATTAAAATAATTGCATTCCACTTCAATCATCCGGATCCCAGTAATCAACGTCACTTGACATGATTTTCAATAAATCTTAATATTAAACAATCTCTGATACGTGACTATCCATAATATCATATAGCAGAAGCTATAACATAACCTAACTAATATACACAAGTGTTAGAAAAGTTTTAATTAACGACGATGACATAAAAAATAAACATGAATAATTTTAAAAGGAATAATTATTGAATGTACAATTTTCAAATTTGAATGTGGTTGGTGGTTCAATTGATGTTATATTGGACGTGTGCGTAATAGAAGTGGAACTCGTTGATTTAGGCCTACATGGTGTATTCAACTTATTCAGAATTTCCGAATGAATAATTTTAAAAGGAATAATTATTGAGTGTACAATTTTCAAATTTCAATGTGGTTGGTGGTTCAATTGATGTTATATTGGACGTGTGCCTAACAGAAGTGGAACTCGTTGATTTAAGCTTACATGGTGTATTCAACTTATTCAGGATTTCCGAATGGTGCTCTTCATTTATTTGTAAATCGGATTTCAAAAGATACATAAGTATGATCAGTGATTTTTATTAATTCTTGTTCTTGAATGCCAATGCGAGTCATATTTGAAACTGCTGTGCATCGACTGGAGTGGTTTGTAATTTTATATATATTTTTGACGTCCAGACCAGCGCAGTTTCAAATGTTGGCAAACAAAGAAACAAATGCTAGGGACGCGATAAAATTAAACAAATGCTAGGGACGCGATAAAATTAAACAAATGCTAGGGACGCGATAAAATTGTGCGATAAGCAGCCATGATTGGTTGAAATATGTCCTTTCGTACTGTTTTATTGGTCAAAAGTAGTATGACGTAGTAAGAGTGTAATAGTCAATAATAAATCTTAGTATTAAACAATCTCTGATACGTGACTATCCATAATATCATATAGCAGAAGCTATAACATAACCTAAATAATATAAACAAGTGTTAGAAAAGTTTTAATTAGGGATGATGAAATAAACAAGAAACGTTTTAATTAATGATGTTGACATAAAAAATAAACATGAATAATTTTAAAAGAAACAATTATTGAAAGTACAATTTTCAAATTTCAATGGTTTAGTGGTTGGTGGTTCAGTTGATGTTATATTGGACGTGTGCGTAAAAGTGGAACTCGTTGATGTACATGGTGTATCCCTCAACTTATTCAGGATTTCCGAATGGTGCTCTTCATATATGAGGAGTGATCTTTATTAATTCTTGTTCTTGAATGCCAATGCGAGTCATATTTGAAACTGCTGTGCATCGACTGGAGTGGTTTGTAATTTTCTGTTTTTTTGTTTGTTTTCTTTTTGACGTCCAGACCAGCGCAGTTTGAAATGTTGGCAAACAAAGAAACAAATGCTAGGGTAGTGATAAAAAGAAACAAATGCTAGGGATGTGATAAATTAAACAAATGCTAGGGATGCGATAAAATTTGTGCGATAAGCAGCCATGATTGGTTGAAAGATGTCCTTTCGTATCGTTTTATTGGTCAAAAGTAGTGTGACGTAGTAAACGTGTAATAGTTATCATAAAATACAGATTATTTATTAGAGTTAAGAAGAGTAGTGTTTCAATAAAACAGTTTTAAAATTAAAGAGTTTTGCATCAAATCTGATTTAGGTTTCTTCATGACCAATTTATTAATAACAGAACAGACTCCCAATTAACGAGCGATATATTAAGTTCATACCTAGGCCGCTGCGATCTTCTGCCAGCGCCTCGTCTCTATTTCTTCAGGTGGGTACTCAATCAGAAGCTCCTCTAGTCGACGCTGCTCCTCTGCAGTCCACAGCTGCAACAGAAAATAATGACAGTGAAGTTGGCACATTTTTATTGAAACAACAAATCCTTACCACATTAAGCAAGGCCATTGCTCCTAACTTGACCACCTGTATGTTCTCATTTAACATGTTTTACCACATAAGTTGAACCTGTTCAAGTTGGTCTAACAGCATACTTACAGGGCTGGGCAGTATTTGAAATACATTTGTATTTTGTAATTTGTAAGGATTTTCGAAAATATTTTATATTTAAATACATAAAATTGATGTATTTTGTATTTCAAATACAGTGAAACCTGTTCAAGACGGAAGTGACATGGTCCTAATTTTTTTTCCGTTGTGGACAGGTTTCCGTATTATTCAGGTGTGACATTAAAATGGAATATTTTGTCATTCATATACATGAAAAACAAAATGGCATGCCGCAAACTGCAAGAAGTACAACATATTCCATTTAACACTCGTCACATTAAATCAGCTTTCTGTCGCTTATTACGTTGGTGAATCATCTTGATTAAAATCTCATTTTCTGTATAAATATTATCGTAACTCACTCATTAGTCATTAAACATTACTAAAGTTTACTAATCTCATTCTATTTAATATCTAACACTACACTCTAATACTGTACTGCATATCACTGCACATTATTAATTAATTGGACTAGGAGCCATCTATTAGAAGCCTTGAATTCTGGTTTATTTCATTTCTTTCCCAGTTCAATAGCTTGCTTTGCAGAACAGATCCAGAAATTGGCTTGTTCTTTGAAAGGTCATGAAGACAACAGTTCATTTATTTTCACATAAACAGTTGCTTTCTGGTTCCTTTTGTGTCACCAATATTGGCCACACGCCACTCACTGATTATGATCTTTATTTTTTAAAGTATCACACCTGAGTTTTCCACAACTGTACTTGGCTACAAACAGTATACGGGTGTGAAGCACTGAAAATCTTTGAAGGGTGACAGGCCAACACACCCTCGTACCCTCTAGAATTTTGCAAAGAAAGCTTGTTTTTAATCTTAGTGACCTACATATTTCGTATATTCCTTGAAATTACACGCTGTTTCAAAATATAATTACAAAATATAGTGTGTCCAAAATATTGTTTCCGTTTTGAACAGTTTCCGTTTTATTCAGGAAAAATTACACATAATACATACAAATTTCGCCGGGACCAATAAATTGTTCTGAAATAAACAGGATTCCGGATTATTCAGGTTCCGATTTGAACAGGTTTCACTGTACTTAAAATACTTTTTTTTTTTCTTCTTGTCCTTCAAGTTTTGGATTTGAAGAATGAACTTTTGTCTTATTTGCCTATCCATTTCAGATCTGCTAGTTTTCTTGCCACAACTGATTCCCTTAATGCCATAAAGAAATCTCCAACAGCATCAAGGATCCATCACCCAACACTTGCTAAATGTTTAGCATTATGGAATGCGTCTAGGAGACCCAAATCCTCAGAAATTATATCAGATGTCTTGAAATATTCATCAGAGTTTCCTTGCCCAACTCGATGGATTTCTCTTCATGACTCAGTCTCTAAAATATTGCAATTCAAACATGATATAAACAGGTGTAACAGAGAACTGCTCAACTGGTTTCACACACATATTCTGTGTCCTGTTCCGTTTTGCAGGATTTATTCATTCACAAGCAAGGGGATCCTTATCTGATAAACTTCTGGAGAAACTTTTTTTTAAAGGGGGCAGTAATTATTCATATGTAGCATAATTTCATTGCTGACTAAGTAAAGGAAGAATGTTCAGTTACAGTGTTCATATAAAACTTCGAAGTAAAAATACTTTTAATGTTAAGGGGACACTCAACTATATTTTGGAACTTTTTCCCTATTTGGCCAATCTTTTTCAAATTTGGAGAAAAAGTTTAATATACACATGGAAAGTAACATGCAAAATCTCAGCTCATTAGATCCAATACTTTTCAAAATAAAAAATATTTCAATTTTTAATCAATCATTAATTGAAATATCACTTTTAATTATAATTTTTTATTTTTTGGCTTTGTGCATTTGACTGTGACTTCTCAATGAATAGGGGAAGAATTCTGCGTATTGATTCTGCACGTAAATTAGTGTAGAAATTTAATTTTTCATTTCTATGACACTTTTTTCTCAAATTTTTAAGTTGAGTGTCCCCTTAATACAATATTTTAGATTTTCAGTAATATTCTTATTTCATTAGGCCTATATATTGTATCGAGTATTTCAAATACAAATGTATTTTGAGTATTTGAAATACAAATGTATCTTGGTTAATTTTTTAAAAGTATTTTGTATTTGTATTTCAAATACTTGAATGTCAGTATTTTGCCCAGCCCTGTGTACACAAAATACAACAAGTGTCTTAAAATCTTGTATCACCTGTAGTTGATGTACAGGTCATCTACCTGCTATAGGCTCCTTGCTCCAACTCTAACAGTGTAGTTACTGTCCTGAGCTGCACTGTCAGTAGATAAGTTAAGTTCCTACCTGCTTTTAAGCCTCTGGAGTTTCTAATCTCTATTGTGTAAGACACAAAGCATACGAATTTCCTACAGTCTACAAAAATAATATACTGAAAGATTTTTCAGAAGTAATTCTTTAATGGAACTTATTGAGGCTATTGAAGAAAAATGTATTAAGAGATTTGTAGATTCTGTAAAAATGGATCCTTAAATTTCTCCGGTTTCGTCTCCATTTGTCTATGATGTTGACATTGCACCAGAATAAATGAATTAGAATCAATCAATCTTCTTAATGTATCCAGCTGTTTGCTGACAACATAAAGTCCACTAAAGTCCACTGTAGTCTATTCAGTTGTTGTTTTTCACTAGAAATGAGGGGTATTTTGATCGGTGTTCATTATAGATGCCTGTTGCTAGTAGCCAGAGTTGGGGTGTAGTCAATACAGGGTGTATCAAAAATACGTGTACAAACTTCAGGCATGGGTTCCTTACCCAAAAGAAGGAAAAAAGTTCATATGAACATATGTCCCATAATCCTTTGTTTCCCCGTTATTCATTTATTACTAAAAGTTTGCGTTCAACGGCCTTCGAGGTCCAACCTCAAAACTTCATTTCTTTATGCACTCATTCATAGAAGGCTGTGACTCGTATCAGAAATGGACTGCAGATGGCGAAGTGTTGCCATGGAGACTTGTTTACATATGTCATTTGTCATTAGTCTGTCTTCAACGTTGCAATTGTGAACGTGGAGTGAGTTAACGTGTTTCGTTCAACCATGGCAGGACGATATTCATTTCGTGAGCAGGCTGACATCATTTTTATGTATGGTCGCGCGAATGGTAATGGACGCGAGGCTGTACGGCTGTATCAGATGGCGTTTCCAGACCGAAGACAACCGAATCATCAAACCTTTGTTGCTGTGTATCGTCGTGTTGCTGAGACAGGAACCGTTGCACCACAGACTGGTGATCAAGGAAGTCAAGAGTTGTTCGTACACCGAACCTCGAAGAAGACATTTTACACTGTGCCGAAGACGATCCAGGTATCAGTACAAGACAATTGGCTGTGGCAACTGGTACATCACACAGTACAGCATGGAGGGTACTTCACGAGCAGCTCTTGTATCCGTATCATATGCAACGTGTGCAGGGCCTTTCGCCTGCCAATTATCCACCACGGAGAACTTTTGCCGATGGTTTCTAGCACAAATAGCCAATCCATTGTTTGTCTCATCAGTTTTGTTTACAGACGAGGCAACGTTTGGGAGAGATGGAATTACCAATTTCCACAATGAACACGTATGGACAGATCGTAATCCTCGTGCTGTATTTCAGGCTAGACATCAGCAACAATTTAGGATTAATGTGTGGGCTGGAATTGTAGGTGACTGTCTGGTAGGTCCATACGTTCTACCAGCACGTCTTACAGGTGCTATCTACAGGGACTTTATCCAAAACACTCTTCCAGAATTACTGTACGAAGATGTGCCTCTGAACATAAGACAAAACATGTGGTTCATGCATGATGGGGCTCCAGCACATTTTAGTCGCCTTGTTCGAGATACACTGACTGGTGTCTACCATGACAGATGGATAGGCAGAGGAGGACCAGTTCAATGGCCAGCACGTTCTCCCGACCTCAATCCTTTGGATTTTTATCTTTGGGGGCACCTTAAACAATTGGTTTATGGAGCAAACATCCCGGATCAAGAAACTCTTCATCGACATGTCACGGAAGCTTGCGAAACCATTCAACATCATCCCGGAGTATTTGAAAGGGTGCGACAGTCCATGATTCGACGAGTGCATGCATGTCTAGAAGCAAGAGGAGGACATTTCGAGCATTGGTTATGAGTTTTGTGTGTTAGCATATTATGAGTGTACCAATGTGTTGAACAGTTCCTAACGGGGAAACAAAGGATTATGGGACATATGTTCATATGAACTTTTTTCCTTCTTTTGGTGTAAGGAACCCATGCCTGAAGTTTGTACACGTATTTTTGATACACCCTGTATATACTGCAGGGCTGTGTCTTCTGCAACTGCTACTGATGATTTTAATTTACTTCTTTTGTGGTTTATGGATGGACAGTATAGAAGAATGTGTTCCAGATCTTCATCATGATTATTGCACCACAGACAAGTAGGATTATCAGAAATGTGAAATCGGTGTAGGTACAATTGAGTGACAATGTGACCTGTTCTGGCTCTTGTTAAAAATGTTTGAACATGTCTGGGCAAGTTTTTGTACATTTCCAGGTCATTTGGTTTCTTTTGTACGGACTGTAAAATTTTTCCTTTGTCAGAAGAGACCCAATTGTTGATCTATATGTTTGTAAAATGAGACTTTACTGAAGCAAAAGCACTGGATAGAGATATCACTTGAAGAGGTCTTGGTTGCAAATATGTTGCCTGTTTTGCAATATTATCGACTTTCTCGTTTGCAGGTATACCACAATGACTAGGTATCCATTGAAATGTTATTTCCTTTTGGAGTTCTTTTAGTTTATTAGTTGTTTCTGAATTGTAATAATTCTATGTGCGTATAGGTTTGGTACATATTTAATTATATTAAATATAGCCCCCTTGGAGTCGGTAAGTATGCAAATAGATTTTTCAGAAATTTGAGTAACACACTGAAGAGCAGCATCAATAGCTAGCAATTCAGTGTCAAGACTGGAGGTGGTGAGGGGGCTTAAACTTGTTGTTTAAGCTAACAAGTAACAAAGAGGTACCCACATAAGCTGCATTACCACCAACGCAGTCCCACTATATTTTTCACTGTTTATATTCATGGAGTCACTCAGTGTAAAATTCTCCAGAGGTAAAATAGTCCCTCAATCGGATCTCCGGGTAGAGACTGCACTGAGAGATGGCAAGAATCTTACTAAAGTACTTATTTGGAATTAGAATTAACATTGCCATTGTCCTCAGAAAACTATATTAGGTAATATCATATCTGTATTTCTTTTGCTGTATGTACAAATATTTGTATTTTTCAGTATTATATTTAGAACTAGCCGTACCCGTGCGCTCCGCTGCACCTGTTAGAAATAAATATAAAGTAATTACATAATTAAAATAGGACGTTTGATCCAGGGAACAACTTTTTACAACAGCGCAAGATAATCTGCTTCGCTCATTCCCAATTTTTTTTGCATTGCATTTATTGCATATATATTTTATGTATTTTAACACGATTCAATTGAGCATAGTTAAAATTTGAATTATAAAATAATGGATTGCTAAGCTAACGTACTATTACTGCATACTAAATCAATACACTCTCGTTGTTCGTTAATTCTCTGAGATTAAAATGAGTGTACGTAAATATTATTTTAAGAAATACAGAAAACGAATGTACAAAATAGCCTATCAAGTTTTCTGTGCATAAGAAGCTATTTTAATCTTACCTGTCCTCGATTCACTCAGAAGTTACTGTAATAACATTATAGCATTATGTCCATCTAGAGAAACTACACTTTCCAATGGTGAATTAATAATTAATTATACAAAGCAGTTAATTTAGCTTCTGATATTACTTCATACAAACACAGAAACATTCTCTGTAGACTATGTTTAATAGCTTTCGATTGTTGATGTCCAAGGCCCCTGTTTCGATTGTTGTTGTCCAAGGCCCCTTATAGACGAAGTCATTTGTTCTTAATTCATTGCACTGTCTTAGATGGCGTTATTTTAATTTTAAAACTCATTTATCTCATTAAATATCAGTCCTATCAAACTTTTGCAAGGAATAAAACTTATCGGAAATCATTTTTAAAGAAACTTTTGTTATGTAACATTTTTCACAAAAATCAATAATAAGCGAGATATTTCGATTTATTTAATTCAGGCCCCCTTATAACCCCCCTTTCAAATAAAGTATTTTGAATGCCATATAGCCTAAAATCTAAGTTACAACGAACTTAATTTATATTCCAATTTTCATATAAATCGGTTCAGCCATTATTGTGTGAAAAGGTAACAAACATACAGACAGACATACAAACAAAAATTTAAAAAATGCGATTTTCGGTTTCAGGGTGGTTAATTATATATGTTAGGACCAATTATTTTTGGAAAATCGAAAATTACCAGAAAAATTTCGGCTACAGATTTATTATTAGTATAGATAACATATAGCCCACGACCAATCATCCTTGTAGTTACTGACCCTCCAAATAAAAATGTTTGGGCGCCCCCAGTAAGTATGAACATATCAAAGTGCAAGTATTTAGTACACTTATTTATGACAAATTTCTAAGAGTTGGGCACTTTTAAATGGACATAGCTACACAGACAGGTTTCAGTACACCAACATCTGTCCGCACACACCTGGTTGAAAGTCTCAGGCTTGCTGTCGTCGAAGAGCCGTCCTCGTACCAGCACCTTCGACCTGATGTCGGCTGACTCCTGATCCATGACAGAGGGGTCGGACAGAGGCCGGTGCGTGGCCTTTCTGGTGAGGGGGCGAAGCGAGTCTACGGGAATTGAGACATTGTATACTGACCAGTCCACTGTGGGGAGCTGCAAAACAGAGCTCCATGACAACTCAACATATCACAGTATGCTGATAGACATTAGGGTGAATGTTACTTATGTCCCGCCCACTATAGGAGACATAGGCCAGTTTTACACTAATCCTAAACATATTTAGTATAACTTGTTGCTTGTGAACCATCCCAAACCCCGACCTGCACCACTAAGGGCGCCAGTCCTTATAAACCCGTCAGTCAAGGCCTACTGACAAATAAAAGCAATTGACAATAGATATCTCAGTCGTGACAACCTCATAAAATATCCTATCAATTGAATAATAGATCTTGCTACGTACAACATAATTATATTATATTATTACCCATTTCAGAGAGTAGGCCTACTGACGACCACTGCAAAATACGACAATTTGGTCCAGGGAGCATTCTCTTTTGGCACAAAGATGATTTATATAAAATGTTTCTAAATTAGACTTTTAAATACCGGTACATTCTTTAATAAATCACTGAAAAACAAATATGAATATAGGATGTGGAGTGAGTACGAAATTATTATTATTATTTATTTTTGGTGCATCATTTTTACGTAAATAACGACAAATAAAAACTAACATGCCACATAACATTATTTTAAGAAATACAGGAAACAAGCATCAATAATATTCACCATTCTTAATGATCTTGGGATAGAAAAAAAAACGTATGGAATAGAAATTACATAATCTTACAAGTGTGCGTATAATAAACAATAAGCAAAGAATCTTCGATTAATCATTTCAAAACAACGTGAATATAGCGTGGATTGTGTAGGAAAATAATTTCTTATATGTTGCTCCCAATGTGCATCATTGTTAACTTATGAAAACAAATGAAAATTAACATGGCATATAAACACTATTTGAAGAAAGATAGGAGATATTAAGTAATATTCATTGTTCTTAATGATCTTTGGATGGGAAATAACAATGCAATATGTATACAATAGAAATTACATACAGGTGATCATATAAAAAACAGTAAGTAGAATCATATCTGATTAATAAGCTTAATTACTCCATGTTTAGTGTAAGAGTGGTCTATATCTAACGATGTCTCCCAGCAAATTACTTAATTATTTAAAATAAAAAAAATCGTGTTAGAAGATCGAATTTGTGTATTTTCTCTGAAACTTTCCAAATATTAGTAGGCAGTCTTTTACATTAGATTGCCGAAAATTGGTTTATAGAGCAACATTGGCAGTGATAAAAGTGTGAAATATTCGTTCAGTGGGCGGTGGATACTCTACATTGACCGACATTAGACTTACGGGAATCCGCACTTACTTCTGCAATTACTTGTGGTTCTGGAATTCCTAGGTCTTCTCCTCTCTGGAGCTTCTCTACAAATTCCATCGGGTTCTGTAATGCTGCCTCTTGTATAGACAAAATTGTGTCATAATCCTGCACATTAGATACCAAACAAATTAATATATCACTTGCTAATTATTTAGACACCTCTAATGTTAGAAGAATGAGTATGCAATTGTATCGTTAGTCTATCCTGCTAAAAGAGATATAATGGAGAAAGTTAAATTCATAGAATGTTTTCAAGAGCACTTCCCATGTATTTACATGTACATAAAATCAACCTAACATAACCTAGCTCCCTAACCCAATATCATGACGATCTCTATTATAACCAATGATTTTAATGGATGCAGACACAAAGAATTTTAGGTTAGGTTGTGTTAGGTTAGTTTTCGTGTTTTTGGTAATCGAATAATTTATACATCCAATAATTGAATACCTGAATAGCTTTAATCCTTTGTGATTCTAAAACTGCTATGGTCTTCAGAAGTGCCAAATAATCTTTGTTTCCTTTCAGAGCCAAGTGGTCCGATTCAAAATAAAACTCGTTTGTGTTGTCAGACTCTTCTTCCTGAGCTTTGTCGATCTGTGAAGACGAAGTACTTGGAAGCTGTTCATCTACCATTTCAGTACTAGTGCTTGCATCATAATTTACATCCATAACTCCGATTTCGTTTAATACTGCAGGTTAGAAGCTGAAATTAAAATATCACATCAATCATCTGTTTACAATAATTGTGAGAGCATGCACGCCATGATGAACATCGCAAACCAGGGTTGCCAACACATAAACTGTATCCCCGTCAGTCTAACACCTGGAAATCCGTCAAAATAAAAAAGACCCACTCAATATATCTATATACAAATACATAGCAACTTTTAACACAACTTACCAATTTTGATTAAAAAAGTAATTCGTCAACCTCTGACTTAATTACTACGAAATCTGAAACCGGGGGATTCTTTAACATGGTACGATGGTACGGCACGGGTAGGGCTGTTCAAATAAAAAGTAAAATCCCCCAAAACTGAAACAATTAAAATGACAGCAGCTAGAAAAGTCAAAGGACGATGTAAATCGTAATTTCCGCCAGAAAATCCGTCACCCGTCAAAGCCATTCTTTTCCCGTCCGCTACATTGAAATTCCGTCAATTTGAAGGCATTTCCGTCCAGTTGGCAACTCTGGTAGCAAACGATCACAGATCAAAGATCAAAATCTCTCCGCCAGTTTCACATTCGTTGGTCAAAGATTAATCTTCACATCATCGTTCGCCATACTGCCACAAGATAGCACCGCACATTATATGATTCACTCTGGTGCTAATTTAGAGTACCAACGATGTACACTAGAGTTCACTGGAGACAATATAATAAAATAAATTTTATCTCTTTACTTCAATAATGGGGCAGTCAAACAGAAGGTGTTTGACACTGTGAAGGTCTTCGCGGCAGAAACAAATAGAGTCGATGTCTGGAGGTATGTTGAATCTGTCGAAGTTCCAAATTTTCCATGTCCAGAAAGAAACTGCGTTGATATGAAAGTAGGTTTGAAGTGATGGCTTTTGAGCTTACACCAAACAAAATATCGTAATTTTCAGTTTATTCGCGGCCTCCTGGAACATTGCTACTGTTGAACTAAAAACGCACAAGATACTGTCTGGTGATGAGTTTCAATTGCTGCATGCGTTCTTTTTTTAGTGGAAAAAGACATGCACAATTGAGTGCGTTTTGTTCAAACTTGCACGCATTGCTTGAATGTGTAAAGTTGAAAAAAAAGTTGAACTCTGTAGCCGCAAAATAGAGACCGCAAAGTCTAGTGACAAATGCAAGAGAAGCTGCTATGAAAATGTTTGTTGAGAAATTCAACACGAGATGTTCCAATGTGGACACGAATGAGGTACGAAAGAAAATTAACACTATTAAAACTGTATATAGCGAAGAAGCGACGAAGATAGAATAATGTTACTGGAAGGGATGAAATTTATCAGCCGAAGCTGGCATGGTTCAATGTGGCTGACAAACATTTCTGAAAACTATGACAACGTCCAGAAAATAATTTTCAAATTAGACCTGTTTATGTTATTACATCTGCATTAACAATTAAATCTTTTATGAATAATTTCAGATATTTAATGTTAGAAGCACTGGTTATTTTGATTCCTGATGTGTAGATTTGGTTCCATTTTAAAATAATTTCATTTATATAAATATTAAATAAAGCTGGTGATAGTGGACAACCTTGTCGAACTCCATTATTAACTAATTTTACCCTTTGCACCCATTAGAAATAAATATAAAGTAATTTAATTTAGGACATTTGATCCAGGGAACATTCGTGTTTGATAGAAGGATAAATCGTTTAATATATTACTTAATTTAAATTGCATCCAAATAATTAAAAGATCATTTTGGTCCAGAGACACTCATTTGGTGCAATGACAATTTAACATGTTTCTTAATTTTTATTACATGCAACCATAGTTTAATGAACATTGACATCATTTACATTTCATTTGTATATTTTATTTTACTTGTTATATGTTTCCATTTAATTATGGTAATAACTAATTTTAACCCTTGTTTTCTACGTATTCAGTAAAAAATGGTTCTAAACCCTTCAAATAAATTATATTATATAAATTACGTTATTTAAATTATATTATATTATATTATATTATATTATATTATATTATATTATATTATATTATATTATATTATATTACATTATATTATATTATATCAGAAGTTACTGTAATAACATTATAGCATTATGTCCATCCAGAGAAACTACACTTTCCAATGGTGAAATAATAATTAATTATACAAATCGGTTAATTTAGCTTCCGATATATTACTTGATACAAACACAGAAACATTCCCTGTAGGCTATCTTTCATAGCTTTCGATTGTTGCTGTCCAAGGCCCCTTATAGACGAAGTCATTTGTTTTTTAATTCATTACACGGCCTTAGATGGCAGTTATTTTAATTTTAAAACTCATTTATCTCATTAAATATCAGTCCTATCAAAATTTTTCAAGGAATAAAACTTATCGAAAATTATTTTTAAAGAAACTTTTGTTATGTAACATTTTTCACAAAAATCAATAATAAGCGAGATATTTTGATTTATTTAATTCAGGCCCCCTTATAACCCCCCTTTTAAATAATGTATTTTGAATGCCATATAGCCTAAACTCCAAGTTACAAGAACTTAATTTATATTCCAATTTTCATCGAAAGCCGTTCATCCATTATTGAAAATGTAACAAACAACAGAAGACATACAAACAAAAATTTCAAAAAAGCGATTTTCGGTTTCAGGTTGGTTAATTATATATGTTAGGACCAATTATTTTTGTAAACTCGAAAATTACCAGAAAAATTTCGGCTACAGATTTATTATTAGTATAGATTTTCTTTCGGGTATACAGTTATTTATTTTGACACTTATAATTTACAAAGAGGATTATACATATACAATAAATAAAATATTAAAAGATTTTGGGATGGAAATTTTAGCACAAAAATCAAAAGTAATGGCATTTTTAGGACAAGACCCAGTCAGAAGTAAGATAATACATAATAACCAATGCCTCGAACAAGTGCAAAATTTCAATTATCTGGGTTGTGAAATATCTTATCAAAATGAAAAGACGTGAACAAGAAAATTACCAAATTTACACAAATTCTAGGAATAATAAACAATACATTAAAAGCTAAATTAGTACAAAAATCTACAAGAATAAAAATATATAATACACTAGCATTGCCCTCCCTTTTATACGAAAGCGATATTTGGACATTAAAGAAAAAAGACATGAACAGAATCAAAGCAACGGGAATGAAATTTTTGAGGAGGACAGCAGGATATACTCTTTTAGACCGAAAAAGGAATGAAGAAATTTTAGAACAATTAGAAGTAGAGTCAGTAGAAGAAAAAATCAGCAGATACAAATTCAATTGGCTAGATCATGTAAGAAGAATGGAAAATTCAAGAATCCCAAAAATTATGATGCAGTATAAACCTAGAGGACATCGTCGACCAGGAAGACCTTTAAGAAGACTGCTAGATGGGGCCGAAACAGGTCTACAGAGGCCTAATTCGTGAAGAAGTATGATGATGATGAATAATTTCACTCTTCCATCATCGCAATTTTATCCTACCTGGAAACAAAATAACTTGAATATGAACCGCAACACAACTTGAATTGAAATGAAGTGAGTTCAATAAAATTGAAGTTGTTTGAAATAAGTAGCAGTGATGTGAGAGTCTGAATTGTATGGAATGAATTTCTATGTCTGCAATACACCACGACAGCAGAACCTACCACGGTACTTAAAATATAGTGCATCCTACTGCAACTTCAGCTTCCAGGATGGTCAATAGCAAGGATATGAGATCTCTGTTCTAGTCTGATATTTCCGAGTATCTGGGCATATTGATGGCCTTTTTTAACGTCTGTGAGAGACGCTTTAAAAACTGCTGTCAGATGCAGAGGTTCAATACCAGCAATGAAAACACGGCGAATGTAATCTCTATCGAGAAAATTAGACTTAAAATCTTCACTCGCAAATGAGACGCAAAAATAAAGCATCCAGAAGATTCCCGGATATTTTTTATAATTCGTGTTGCCCAAAGGAAGTCTTCCAAAACTGTTTTTTTTTCGAGACTATTATTTCCAATGCATTGCTTCTCAATTGCCATTTTTCTCCAATCCGTACACGCACAATAATAATAATAATAATAATAATAATAATAATAATAATAATAATAATAATAATAATAATTAAGAGAGAAGTTTTATATCATATTCTTATTGAATTTGGTATTCCCAAGAAACTAGTTCGATTAATTAAAATGTGTCTCAGTGAAACATACAGCAGAGTTCGTATAGGTCAGTTTCTGTCAAATGCGTTTCCATTCACTGCGGGCTAAATCAGGAGATGCACTATCACCTTTACTTTTTAACTTTGCTCTAGAGTATGCCATTAGGAAAGTTCAGGATAACAGAGAGGGTTTGGAATTGAACGGGTTACATCAGCTGCTTGTCTATGCGGATGACGTGAATATGTTAGGAGAAAATCCACAAACGATTAGGGAAAACACGGGAATTTTACTGGAAGCAAGTAAAGATATAGGTTGGAAGTAAATCCAGAAAAGACCAAGTATATGATTATGTCTCGTGACGAGAATATTGTAAGAAATGGAAATATAAAAATTGGAAATTTATCTTTTGAAGAGGTGGAGAAGTTCAAATATCTTGGACCAACAGTAACAAATATAAATGATACTCAGGAGGAAATTAAACGCAGAATAAATATGGGAAATGCCTGTTATTATTCGGTTGAGAAGCTTTTATCAACCAGTCTGTTGTCAAAAAATCTGAAAGGTAGAATTTATAAAACAGTTATATTACCGGTTGTTCTTTATGGTTGTGAAACTTGGACTCTCACTTTGAGAGAGGAACATAGGTTAAGGGTGTTTGAGAATAAGGTGCTTAGGAAAATACTTGGGGCTAAGGGGGATGAAGTTACAGGAGAATGGAGAACGTTACACAATACAGAACTGCACGCATTGTATTCTTCATCTGACATAATTAGGAACATTAAATCCAGACGTTTGAGATGGGCAGGGCATGTAGCACGTATGGGCGAATCCAGAAATGCATACAGAGTGTTAGTTGGAAGGCCGGAGGAAAAATACCTTTAGGGAGGCCGAGACGTGGATGGGAAGATAATATTAAAATGTATTTGAGGGAGGTGGGATATGATGATAGAGACTGGATTAATCTTGCTCAGGATAGGGACCAATGGCGGGCTTATGTGAGGGTGGCAATGAACCTCCGGATCCCTTAAAAGCCAGTAAGTAATAATAATAATAATAATAATAATAATAATAATAAAATAACTTGAAAATAATAATAATAATAATAATAATAATAATTCATTATTATTATTATTATTATTATTCATTATTCAAATTATTATTATTCTTATCCTACGTCCCAACTAAAAAGGTAGTCTACAGTGTTCATGTAAAATGTATTAAGTTTCTTTATTTTCGAAAAGGTACGGTGTATGAATAGAATAACAGGAAGGTAGCACCTTAGTTTATAATATGTAATATCTTTTAAAATCAAGAATGACAGCCATTCATTTTAATATAATTGAGATGTAAAAGTTTTGAAATTACGTTCATTGACCATAAAATATTGTACGAAGCATTTAATAAGCAACGGTGAAGTCCTTTAAATGTCCAAAATGTCAATGTCATTTAAGTGTTCTGGTATGAATAACTAGGAGCGAACAGCGCTCTGAGCGGCGGAATTGGCATTACGAGGGAACCACTTTAGACCCGTATTTCAAGCGCTATGCGCCAGCTTGTATAATCTCGTAAGCAACGGTAGATGAATTGAAAGGAAGGTGAGGAGTGTTGGTGGAATGGCAGAAGAAAACGGCAGTGTTCCGAGAAAAACACCGTGAAACGGCTGCTTTGTCCACCACGATCTGGCCGGGAATCGAACGCGGGCCACCTAGACCAACACTCTAGTGTTCAGCCACAGATTCACCTATGGAAATGTGTTTTGACCATATTAACAACAGTTACTCCCTTGTTTATACCCGGTACGCAATTCGAACACTAGATGTCAGATACACATCACGCAAACGTGATGCTAAAACTACGGGATGCCAATAGCAGCGTTCGTCATGAGGTTCATATTTACATGAACAAGAAAAATAAAAAAAAAAAAATCGATAACACCGTTCTGCAACCATATCTGCTTAATATGCATGGCCCATTTTAGTTAACATTCCTTTATTGTTCAATTAATATTACAAACAAATTGAATGTACTCAACTTCCGGTTCCAATCATTCTTGTAACAATCCCGACAGAACTCATTGTCAACAATTTCAACTCTTCTGATATGGTCTATTCTTTCATAAAATATTCTGACTTGACCATAACATTGTAACATTATCTATTTTCTTATTTATTCATTAATTTTATTTAAATAGTGTAAAACCAATGGTTACAATTTGACAATCTCTTGAAACATTTAGGAAATATTTACAAATCATGGAGTTCCATTGAGAGAACATTCCACTTAACAGGCCGAGATTGCCGAAAATACAGTGGAGTGGAGAACGAAGACAGGACTATTAAATTCACTTTGAAAGATTCGTACATTATTCAGAAGAAAGCCTTGAAACTGTCGTAACACTACAACGAAAATTGGGTTTATAAAACAAAAAATGAGTTGCGCAAAGAGTCATGTAGGCTGTATTTTTAAAACTAACCAAAAATATAAACCATCAAACAGCCAAAACGAACAATCAATCGATTCAAACACAGACAATAAAATATGAAAATAGTAACCAGTCAGCGAATCAATCAACCAATGCAAAAACAAACAACCAATGACAACAATCGATTAGAGACGATCGATCAATTTAACAAGTAATATGTGTGTATTAAGTTTTGAAATTTTATTAAATTGTTTATGCTCGACCATGCCGAAATGTAGTAATTATACACCTGGTAGTAGCCCTTTAATGCACCTCATTAAAGTACACCTATTCATTATAGTTCAGTTGTTCAGCCAATGAGAAATCTCAATTATTCTCGGATATGCAATCTAAAGACAATTAGCGAAATGTCACGGAGGCTAGAAATTCAATACTGTCGCAGAAGATTATGTTCTGTTACTATAATAATTAGCGTTAATTGTAAATAATATTCAAATAAATTCAATTTGTCATCTCGTTTTCCAATTCTAAATCAATTTCCAGGTTATATCAATATTAATGTTCATGTTATTCTCTAGATTATATCAAGGTCAATGACATTCGTTCCTCGGAAAAAAATCAATATTTTCGCGTCTGCGCACATCTCACAATTTATAAGGTCAGTTCCGCTCTTCACTTAGATAACCATAACATGAATACTTAAGAATAATTTCAAGTTAGAAATATGATCGAGCACAAAAAGTCGTATGAAAATTATTAAACTCGCTTGCGCTCGTTTCATAAACAAACGTACTCGCGTCTTAATTACTACCATTATAGGCTCGTTGCATAATGTACTATATTACATTGTATTTTAGTACATATTTAGTTATACAGAGTGATTTATATAGAACTGACACATTTCTTTCATTAATTGTTTCAAAACGAATTGTGCTAGCGACAACTTATTGTACCTAAAATGTAGAGGAATTTTGGGAGATTATTTAACTCTATAGCAAATGTTGAAAATGTCCTCCATCCTGCATTACAACTCAACACGTCGTTCCATGTTACTGGCCACTCGTTGGAGGACTCTGTTGTCAATAGCTTGAATCTTCTGTGTGATGTTGTGCTTCAGATCGTCCAATGTCTGGGGACGTGTGGCGTAAACCCTGTCTTTAATAACCCGTAGAAAGAAGTCCGGCGTTGTCAAATCCGGAGATCTCGGTGGCCACAGGTTCCTGGAAATTATTCGGTCGTCACATAACCATATAAATGGAACCATGCTTCATCTGTGAACCATGTTATGGACAATATGGCAGGATTTTGCACAATGAACGTCTGAAACCAACGACAATAATTCAATCTTTTATCCTTATCTGGTTCCTATAGCTGATGAACAACCGTAACCCTATGGCTTTAGGCTCTCTGACACATTCTGCTGTACCCTGTCTCCTGCGACAAACGTCTTAATGATTTTTTGGGTGACTGCTCCAGTCGTGCTCTTACGTCAACAAAACCGTGAGAAGCCTAGATGAACGATGCTTGCCCTTTTCACTCACCAGAGATCCAGTTGTTTCCAATCTGTTTACCAGTCCCAGTATTGTGTTTCTTTTGGGAGGATTGCGAACACCAAATTCTCTCTGGTATGCCCTTTGAGTAGCTGTAATTGAATTCGTAATCCAGTATTGCTTCACAAGGAAGAGTCGTTGATTTAATGTGTACTGCATTTTCACGTTGACACAAAATGTCGAAAACAGCTGCCAACAATAGGAATAAAACATAAAAATCTGCGCATCTAGTGACAAGGAATCGAAACTCCAGAACATTCTGCTTAATTTGGTGCTAAAATTGGGTCACTGAATGAATTTCCAACGGAATAATTAAAGAAATGTGTCAGTTCTATATAAATCACTCTGTATATAGGTACTTCTCCAGAATACGAGCTTGCTCAGATGGGTGTGCGCTGTGTTTATTCTGTGTATTTGATTGTAATACTCCAGTAAATTGCATGACAGAAATACAATCATTAGCTTCATTGTAGCTCTCATCTTATTTTAGTTTTAAGCTTATTTCTCTATTCTCCTTGTAATTAATCAGAGTTTTGCACGGTGACCGTACACAAGCATTGCTCATTCGGTCCTCAATTTTATTAAAATTATTATGTCCACTGTATGTATTAATATTGTATCGTATTCTATTTGTATTTTATTCTCAGCCTGTATTTTACTTCATTTGTAATTCATAGTACTTCATCCGTATAGCTTATATCATATTTATAAATATAAACTAGTGACTTGTGCAGCAAATGCTGCTAACTAAGTTCATTAGAAGTTCAAATTAAATATTTTCAAATGTATTTCCAATGAAGAATACCAGACATTTTGGAAGTTATTTGCTTCCATAATAATGAAACATAGGCCTACCCCTCTGAATGGTTATCTTCATGCTAAATACTTTTTATTTAACCTATACATCTTCAGTTTTTCAGTTCCAATGAGAAAACGCAAGTAACAATGTCAGAACGATCAGTCGGTTTAACATGTGGGAGTGAAGCAATAGCTATTTCAGGTCATTGCGGATTGTAGGTTAGAGTTATGAAAATCTCCTCTCCTCTCTGCCCTCGTGCCCTCGAGCCCTCGTGCCCTCGTGCCCTCGTGCCCTCGTGCCCTCGTGCCCTCGTGCCCTCGTGCCCTCGTGCCCTCGTGCCCTCGTGCCCTCGTGCCCTCGTGCCCTCGTGCCCTCGTGCCCTCGTGCCCTCTGGCCCTCGTGCCCTCTGCCCTCTTCTCTTCTCTTCTCTTCTCTTCTCTTCTCTTCTCTTCTCTTCTCTTCTCTTCTCTTCTCTTCTCTTCTCCATTCCTTTTCTTTTCTTTTCTTCCTGTTTTCTTCTTTTTGCCTTCTTTCTCCATTCGCTTGCTTTCTACGTGATTCTCAATCTCTCGTACTGTATCTTAGATCCTTGTCATTGTCACAAGTTTCATATTCAATCTCTACATTGCCTTCAGCGTCATCATCAGCATCATCATCTGAACTTTCATCTATGATCTGCAGAGTAGTGTCGATCACCACGTAAGTTTTCATCCAGTGTTACTTTGTTAGATAAAACACACTTAATGGAATAAATAAACTGCACTAACAGAAAATGTTTCTATTAATACTATTGATACGTAAATCTGACGTACACTTCCAAATAATTATATCTCATAATAAGTTGGCCAAGCGTGTAAGTTGCAACCTGCTGTCACGACTACTATAGTCAGCAACTGAAAGACGGAGGCATAGCTAGAAGAAGGAGGTGCTCTCTTGGCGGGAAAAGTAGTGAGGATCAATTGTTTATACATTATACGTCAAAATTACGTACGACAGAAGTTTTAAACGATGGCATTACATCCTTGTGAGCAGGAAGAAAACCACTGTTTGATCACAGTATAGAGATATGTTCTCTATACTGTGGTTTGATTTCCACATATCCTACAAGTTTAAAACAAGTAGTGTTAAGTTCACAACAATAACCTTAGTATCTCGTTATCATTATATTACTTCTCTTCAAAGAATTATCTGCAGTCAGATGGAAAGAAGTTTATGAGATTATACGTTCTCGTGCATAAAATCGAAACTTCACGTTGATGTCGATGTTATAGGCATTCCTAATTTATAGTCTCAACAAATGTTGACGCAACATCCGTCGATCGACCACGCTGTTACGTAAGTTTTATAGTTTTCAGTAATATATATATAGCCGTTACTCAGTATATTATAGAAATGAAGATCTAATATAAAATCTTCTTTCTATGCGTCTACTTACTTAAGGCCCCAAAAGATTTCACTTTCATATCATCAGTATACCATTATGTGTTGCATTAACTATAATAATATTTCATCTTTAATGGTAATAATGTCACCAAACATTCTTAAGTTTTGTAGTTCTTAATATCCAATACACAGCTGTACTCGAAAACTACAGACCAGAGAATCAGACCTGTAAATTATTTTTTATACGTTATCAAAAATTACACAAATGAAGATCGACATATTCGCATTATGATGTGAAAGAATCTGACCCATCTGAACTCTAAGTATGTCAGCAATCCTGTAGGTCATGGCCTTCGTATAATAGTCTATTGTTTATTGTAGTGTGTGTTTTGTTTGATTCTGAAATGCAATTAATTAGTTCTCAAAACTGACAAAAGATGGATTTTGGAAAATAGGAAAATGATGTAGGAAAATTGACATTTCACTGAAAACTAATGTTTTTCTGAAAAACTTTGGGTTGCAAGTTTCAAAATGAGGGGTCATTTATTAAAATCCGTTCAGGCGTTTTCCCGTAATTTTCATTACCAGTTCAAATTATATATATAGATATAACTACATCAAAACAAATTATCAAAGCAAACAATGAATTAAAACAAAAACATATCAAAGAAGTAAAAACGACTAATGAGTCCACACAAACAGTGGTCTACTGGTAAGTGAGATTTCAGACTTATCTTCGCACACTGACGTTCAAAGATATCTGAGCCTGCTAATCGATAGTGATCGATAAATTGTTGGTGTAAGTGTGGCTTCTTTAGTTATTACTTCTATGAATAGATGGCGAAGATAATACTCAGTGTTGCCAATCGTACATAAATTATAGAATTCAATTTTTCATACGAGTCTGCAGATTGTAAAACAATACTTGGTTTAGCTGTAAACAGCTGATATTTTCAATTATGAGAATAATTTATGCTTAATCTACATGATCATTTTCCCTGACAAATTTCTAACCACTCCAATAATGATGCCATCTATTGAGAACTAGCGGAACGGCTTCAAAGTTTGTCAATTTTTTTATATCTTTGGGTCTGACTTATCCCGTGATTGGAAAGTTCGCTTACAAGATCATAAAATCTTGGGTCAGATAGCTGTGAACATCAGTGTACTTGCTTGTTGCTAATTTGGATCTTGTTTGATTTTTGGCTCAGGTTTTGTGCGAACCTTCAAGAATGAAAGGAAATTAATGCCTTTTGCAGGTTTCTCGACGAGCAATAGAGGTTTACACAACCGCGAGAGAAAAAAGGTTTTCTGTATTTTTAGTTTCCATTTTGAAAGTGTGATGAAAACTTAAGTAGATTTCTTGGGAGGACAAACGCAATCGCCGGCTTCAAAGCGAGGCGAAACTCGGCGCCTTATACCGCAAATAAACAATTAAAAGGAGATTGGATTCCGTGCCGGGGCCGCAACCCGTGGCGCGCGAACCTCTACACACCAAGTTATTCCAAATCGTTCTGCTGCCAATTTACAGAGCATCTATTTGCCATTACTTGAATAGTTTCTCGCCAGCTTTCAGTACAACTATTTACCACTATTCATCCTCGTTGTTTGCTCATGGATCAGAGGTCTGCGTGTTCAAACCCGGCAGGACGACGTAATTTGTTTTTAGGGTAAGAATTTTGTCGTGTGAAATTTCCATGACAACAAATCTTACCATACAGCCCCTACCAAAAGTAAGGACACCGCACATAAGTGATGTTTCACTCCTATTCTTATATTTATGTGAAACCCTCTGACGTTTATACAGGGACCAAATTCCTGTGAAAAGTAAAGTTTTTACCGCAAACCCAATCTGTCCATCTTCCAAACTGTGAATTATATAAAACTTGTCTGTTAAAAAAACTTATTGAAAAATTATATATATTTTGTACGAAAAAAAAAAACGAATTAGGTACTCCAGAATGGGTTGACTTAAATCAATAATTTTTTTAATAGAGTTAGAATTTTATCTCCAGTCATTCTTCAGCATCCCAATAATCTGCCACTTCACAACCACAATCACTGAATTTCGACCTATTTTCATTTTTTTTTCAGGGAAGAAATAGAACCTTTCCACACTTGTAGCAAACCTCACAGCTGATTACTAAAAATGGAGGGAAGAAGTTGATTAACCAATGTTACCAACTCCCAGTGTTATGATGTAATTGACAGTGGCGGACCAGGTGGCCCGGGTTCGATTCCAGGTTTTTAGAGGTTTTCCCTGAACCCATCATGAGCAAATACTGGGTAACTTTCGGTGCTGGATCTCGGACTCATTTCACCGGCATTATCACCTTCATCTCATTCAGACGCTAAATAACCTGAGATGTTGATAAAGCGTTGTAAAATAACCTACTAAAATAAAATAAAAAACAGTGGCGGACTCGGGTCTATTTGCCACGAATTTCAAGCATTAAAAAATAATAAAAAAATATCAATTTTTCCTAGAGGAAAAAAAAAAACAATTTGGATTACTGTACAGTGCCTGCACGAACTGTCACAATTTCTTTTAAACGAAGAGCAATAATTGTACAAAAAGTCTTTCAGATATGTCTAACTCTATCCAAAAATTGAACTATAAAATCGTAATTTTATACAGACGATTTAGTCGGAGACAAAGTAGCTGTATTAGCTATATTTGTTAATCTAGTGAATGATTAGATGTTGGCAATCCTGTTAGGTTTGAATATTAAAGTCATAGTCCGTTAATGTCAACAGATCGGATAGCAGAAAGAATGTGTTGTCAATGGTTTTCAGTTTAATGTCCAACCATTATATTGATATCCACATGTTAAACCAAACATCATTGGCATGCATGTTGTGATTAAACATTTCATTTAAACTCAAGAACCATTACGCTTCTTTGGGAAGTAATATGAAAAATACTATTACCAATATTGTTTCTATGATATAATACCTGTAACACCGATAGGGATGTGTAACATAAGATGTAGTTCCAATTTTTTTCCACCATTGACTTGGCTTTGATATCGCTTCAGTAGCGTCTCGAAAGTGTACATTGACTTGTAGCTGTTGTATACAGCACAGGAGAGAGGCTGTTATTGTACTCTGGCGTTCAAAGATATCTGACTTACAATTTTATGATCGTGTAAGCGAGCTTTCCAACCACTTGACTTACGATATTATGATCGTGTAAGCGGCTTTCCAACCACCTGACTTACGATATTATGATCATGTAAGGGAACTTTCCAACCACCTGACTTACGATATTATGATCGTGTAAGCGAACTTTACAACCACGGGATAATTCAGAACCAAAGATATAAAACAATTGAGAAACTTTGAAAGATTTCCGTTAGTTCTCAATAGGTGGCACCGTTATTGGGGCGGTTAAAAAGTGTTGGAAAAATAATTATTCTCGTAATTGGCAATATCAGCGGTTTCCAACTTAAACTCAGTGTTCTTTGTATGTGTGAAGAACACGCAGGCCTATGCGTTTCGATTCACATAACATTGAAAAACTCTACGATACTCTGTTGCTGATGTGATAGGTATTGAGAAATGTTTTTTTTTTATGTATAAGCAAACTTTCTATTTCCTCATAGAGACCATTCATTCATTCATTTATTAGTTACTCACTTACTTATTTACTTAATTACTTATTTATTTAATTCACTTACTTATTTACTTATTTATTTATTTTATTATTTACTTATTGATTCATTTATTTATTTATCTATTTATTTCTTTATTTATTTACTTATTTATTATTTACTTATTTATATATTTATTTCATTTACTTACTTATTTACTTATTTATTTATTTCCTTATTTATTATTTATTTATTTTTACTTATTTATTTATTTATTTATTTATTTATTTATTTATTTCTTTATTTATTTACTTACTTCTTTAAAGATTTACTTATAATTTATTTATTTATTTATTATTTACTTATTTATTTATTCATTTATTTATTTATTTACTTATTTATTTATTTATTTACTTATTTATTTATTTATTTATTTATTTACTTATTTATTTATTTTCTTATTTAATTATTTATTGATTTATTTATTTATTTATTTATTTCTATTTATTTACTTATTTATTTATTTATTTATTTAGTTATCTATTTATTTACTTATTTATTTATTTTTTATTTTTACTTATTTATTTATTTATTTATTTATCTATTTATGTCTTTATTTATTTATTTTCTTATTTACTTATTTATTTATTTATTTATGTCTTTATTTATTTATTTTCTTATTTACTTATTTATTTATTTATTTATTTATCTATTTATGTTTTTATTTATTTATTTTCTTATTTACTTATTTATTTATTTTCTTATTTATTTATTTACTTATTTATTTATTTATCTATTTATGTCTTTATTTATTTATTTTCTTATTTACTTATTTATTTATTTATTTATTTATTTATTTATCTATTTATGTCTTTATTTATTTATTTTCTTATTTATTTATTTTCTTATTTACTTATTTATTTATCTATTTATGTCTTTATTTATTTATTTTTATTTACTTATTTATTTATTTACTTCTTTATTTATTTATCTATTTATGTCTTTATTTATTTTCTTATTTACTTATTTATTTATTTATCTTTATTTATTTATGTCTTTATTTATTTATTTTCTTATTTACTTATTTATTTATTTACTTCTTTATTTATTTTTATTTATGTCTTTATTTATTTATTTTCTTATTTACTTATTTATTTATTTATCTATTTATGTCTTTATTTATTTATTTTCTTATTTACTTATTTATTTATTTACTTATTTATTTATTTATCTATTTATGTCTTTATTTATTTATTTTCTTATTTACTTATTTATTTATGTCTTTATTTATTTATTTTCTTATTTACTTATTTATTTATTTATCTATTTATGTCTTTATTTATTTATTTTCTTATTTACTTATTTATCTATTTATGTCTTTATTTATTTATTTTCTTCTTTATTTATTTTATCTATTTATGTCTTTATTTATTTATTTTCTTATTTACTTATTTATTTATTTACTTCTTTATTTATTTTATTTATGTCTTTATTTATTTATTTTCTTATTTACTTATTTATTTATTTTTATTTATGTCTTTATTTATTTATTTTCTTATTTACTTATTTATTTATTTACTTATTTATTTATTTATCTATTTATGTCTTTATTTATTTATTTTTTATTTACTTATTTATATATTTATGTCTTTATTTATTTATTTTTTATTTACTTATTTATTTATTTATCTATTTATGTCTTTATTTATTTATTTATTTTTATTTATCTATTTATGTCTTTATTTATTTATTTTCTTATTTTTATTTATTTATTTATCTATTTATGTCTTTATTTATTTATTTTCTTATTTACTTATTTATTTATTTATTTATTTATTTATCTATTTATGTCTTTATTTATTTATTTTTTTATTTTTATTTATTTATTTACTTATTTATTTATTTATCTATTTATGTCTTTATTTATTTATTTTCTTATTTACTTATTTATCTATTTATGTCTTTATTTATTTATCTTATTTTTATTTATTTATTTATCTATTTATGTCTTTATTTATTTATTTTCTTATTTACTTATTTATTTATTTATTTATTTATTTATTTATCTATTTATGTCTTTATTTATTTATTTTCTTATTTACTTATTTATTCTTTATTTATTTATCTATTTTTCTTATTTATTTTCTTATTTATGTCTTTATTTATTTATTTTATTTTTCTTATTTATTTATTTCTTATTTATTTATTTATTATTTTGTCTTTATTTATTTACTTATTTATTTATTTATCTATTTATGTCTTTATTTATTTATTTTCTTATTTACTTATTTATTTATTTATCTATTTATGTCTTTATTTATTTATTTTCTTATTTTTATTTATCTATTTATGTCTTTATTTATTTATTTTCTTATTTACTTATTTATTTATTTATTTATCTATTTATGTCTTTATTTATTTATTTTCTTATTTACTTATTTATTTATTTATCTATTTATGTCTTTATTTATTTATTTTCTTATTTACTTATTTATTTATTTATCTATTTATGTCTTTATTTATTTATTTTCTTATTTACTTATTGATTTATTTATTTATTTATTTATGCATTAATTTATTCGTTCGTTCTTTCGTTCGTTCGTTCGTTCATTCATTCATTCCTTTTAGCAATAGAAATGTTTGTAAATTCCAGGAGTTTATAACACATGTTCTTCTCAGCTATATAATATTTTAGAGAGTTAAAAATGTACTATTACCCCTCTTAATAAAATTTTTAGAGGGATAGATCTTACTCCCTTACCATCCGTTGTTGCGCCCAGTGTTGCCAATGGCAAAAAATAAAATGTACCAGATTTATCTGAAAATTGTACCAGATTGTACAGATTTGTTGTATAATGTAAGAAATTTGTACCAGACCAATTTTCTCCTGAAGATGCCTGTACAAATTACAAATACAGAACAAAGAGCATGGACACATTTACATAGACAAGACATGTCAATGTGTATAGCCTGCAAATGAATGGAAAGTGTTTTCCATTTCGAAATACAATACATATAAAAAGAACAAGCATTGTCGTAGTCATTTTAGCAAATAAGCGCTTACAGTTGCATCATAATACTCAATCCAGTCCTGCTTTTGCAACAGTGCCAGTTATCGTAGTAATCTATGTCAATAATGGCCATTGGGTCAAGAGGTGAATGAAATAAAATAAAACTTCAATACCAGTTTCTAATTATTTACATTCTCTGTTAATGTGTTGACCTTAAAGTGAACTATACATCTGATTGTCGGCTGCCGATAATAATCATAGCGTTGGTACTACAAACTTGATAGAAATCATAATAATTTTTTCAATTTTATTAAACCAGTTATATTAATAATGTCTGTTTTCATTCTAAAAAAATAGAAGTACAGATAGTACCTAATAACTGAAACTTGTACCAAAAAAGTAGTTGTACGTACCAGAGTACAGATCATTTAAAATTGTACCATATCAGTAAAACTGTACCAAAAGTGGCAACGCTGGTTGCACCACTGGATGACGATGTATTGTTGGCAATTACGAGTGAAACAATTTCCACACACATTTTAGGTTGTAACAGCTCCTGCGAGTCTTGCCAGTCTCTTTTAAGTCGCTCTCCAAATATTTATGAAAATTTTACAGCCACGTTTCTGTGCATAGGAGGAGTAAAGACTGATAAAAGCCTTCGATGAGACGAAACACGTTCCGTGCTGTTGGAATCAAACGACAGAACGCGTCCTGTGGGATGGCGCCACGTGTGCGTGACGGTCCGCGTTCGTTCTTTGTCATTTTATTTATGCCAGCAGTGCTGCCAATCACACGGCTGACTAGGCACAAAACTACGCAGATTATGTAATTAAAACATTCTCGTGTAAAGTGTGATCGGAAAAAGGGGGAAACGAGTGTGATCACGTGACGTTACAAATATTGTTGTCAAGTTGTGACAATCCATGTGGCGAAACTCGAAAATGGAACACTAATTGACTAACCGACGCTGTTTTGTGAATCCAAACTTCTGAACGTCATATTTTTTTTATATGAACTGTGCCAACAGAAATTCAACAACTATGTGTTAACAAATAAGGTCTCCACACTTTTATTTAACAACAATACGTCACTAATGACAGTTACAATACAAAATGTCATCGTATTTGCTCTGTAGCCTACAGTACAGGTCAGCTTAATGAGTGAGGATTGCCAAATTTCCTTGATATAACAACCGTACGTCAGTTTTAACATTGCTAATGATGGAAGAGCAGTTGGAAGAAGAGCAGTTTGGCTTCAGGAAGGGAAGAGGTACGAGAGATGTAATCGGCGAAAGATACCTAGAGAAGAATAAAGAAGTGTATGTAGTATTTGTGGACCTAGAAAAGGCTTTTGACAGAGTGGATTGGAATAAACTGATGGGGATCCTAAAGAAAATTGGTTGATTGGAAACAGAGAAGGCTGTTCAGTAATTTTTATATGAAACAACGAGTGAAAGTCAGGATAGGAGAAGAAATGTCAGAAGGAAGTGAAATAGGAAGAGGAGTACGTCAAGGATGTTCTTTATCACCTACCCTGTTCAGCATCTACTTGGAGGATTTAGTAAAGAGCTGTTTTTCAGAACATGGGAGGAGTGATAGTAGGAAGAAGAAGAATAAATTGCATAAGATTTGCTGATGATGCAGTATGGGATGAAGATAAATGCAAACAAGACGAAGACCATGGTCATAGGAAGAAAAATAATTAAGGTAAACTTGCGAATTATAAACAAGGCAGTAGAGCAAGTGGACAGCTTCAAATACTTGGGGTGTACTATAAGCAGTAACATGAGCTGCTGCCAGGAAGTCAAAAGAAGGATAGCAATGGCAAAGGAAGCTTTTAATAGAAAAAGGAGCATCTTCTGCGGACTTCTGGAAAAAGAAGTAAAAGAACTAAGAGAAGTAAAACATAGATATTAATATTAAATTTATTTATTTATTTTATTGCTAGTAAGTCTGAGATGAATACAAATTAATAAATACAATGAAAGATAAACTAGCCCACTCCTGAATGAGTAAGACTCGTGCTCAGGAGGGGATTCCAATACAGACAAAAATAAAATTAAAATTGAAAGTGAATACAGATTAAAAAGTGTTTAATATGTTTAAACACAAACTTTAAACCCAATAAAATTTTTTTTATTAATTTGGAGAGGATTCGTGGTTAAAATAATATTGAAATAAAATTTGTTTAATAATCTGGGACCCCGATTCATGCTATGATAAAAGGCTGCATTGGTTTTAATTTTGGTTCCGACAAACGCAGAGAATTCATATTTTTAGTTCTATATTTATGTATATACTTTTCAAAGTTATTAAAATTTCTATGAAAATATTTTAATAAAATAAAATAATACATTTGTTTAATATTGAAAACTTTGAAATGTTTAAACAACAATTCAGTTGGGTAATCTTTCTGCTTTTTTTTAAACAAATTTTTAATACTTTTTTCTGTAGTAAAATTAAGGAATAAAAGTTGGATTTATAAGTTCCACCCCAACCTATAATACCATACATAAATATAGATTGAAATAATGCTAAATAAATTACACGTAAACAGTTAATTGACAAAATATTTTTAGAACAACAAAGTAGCATAATGTTTTACGTAATTTATTACAGATATAATGAATATGATTATTCCATTTTAAATAATTATCAATAATTATACTTAAGTACCATTAAGTTCATTAATTGCAATTGCAATTTATATCGGAACAATCAGAATTATGCATTTTAATTTGTAGTATAGATGAAATTGGTTTATTACCTTTATTATTGAAACAAAATGGGATAGCTACATACATAATTATATTATTAGGTCTATAAAGGCCTACTTTTTATTTTCACAACTACATTATCAGTGAGAAATAAGGAAAATCTGTTACCTTGTATTTATGAGAAGTAAAGCGCTTGCTGGGTTAGGCATGTTCAGTTCCATCGTGTCAGCTATTCTACATTGCAGACATTCCAAGCGTCGCAAGTCATAACCTAAGCTCTGTACTTTCATTTGTCATCCTCCCGCCATTTCCTCGTCCGATCAAGGCCTCCTGGAACGCAATGCAACTTGAACGCACCCGAATTGTTTCTCCGAAAGCCGTGACGTCACGAGCACGCCTTTTTTCAGCATTTATTCCTGACTTTTACATTATTCCCGCTAGCCGTTGCATCGTGTATGTGGGGCCGCTTGTTTGCTCCGAGTTGGTAGGTAGTTTGCTTTTGTTAAATTTTGTCGAATGCAGCAGCAAGCCGCGGATAATCAAGTGAAGTTGAAATTGGTCCGTGCTCGGGGCGATGCTAGCGCCGCCGTCTGTTGCCGAACGGACGTCATGTGGGCAGGACGTGTAATAGAAAGGCGAGGCGCGCGCCCGGTTGTGATTATAATGCGCCAAGAACTGGCCGTGCGAGCACGAGATGCCGCGAGTCCGTGCAAGCACCCCTATCAAAACCTATCAGTCAATACAACCAACTATCCATCCATCCATACAACCAATAAACCATCCATTCATACAATCAATCATCCATCCATAAATGCAACCAATCATCCATATATCCATACAATCAATCATCCATCCATAAATACAATCATCCATCTATCCGTACAATCAATCATCCATTCATAAATATAATCAATCATCCATCCATAAATACAATCATCCATCTATAAATACAACCAATCATCCATATATCCATACAATCAATCATCCATCCATAAATACAACCAATCATCCATCTATCAGTACAATCAATAATCCATTCATAAATATAATCAATCATCCATCCATAAAAGCAACCAATCATCCACGTATCCATACAATCAATCATCCGTTCATAAATACAATCAATCATCCATTCTTAAATACAATCAATCATCCATCTAACCATACAATCAATCATCCATTCATAAATACAATCAATCATCCATACATAAATACAACCAATCATCCATCTATCCATACAATCTATCATCCGTTCATATATACAATCAATTATCCATTCATAAATACAATCAATCATCCATCTATCCATACAATCCATCATCCATTCATAAATACAATCAATCATCCATCCATAAATGCAACCAATCGTCCATCTATCCATACAATCAATCATCCATTCATAAATACTATCAATCATCCATTCATAAATACAATCATCCATTCATAAATGCAATCAATCACCCTTCTATCCATACAATGAATCATCCGTTCATAAATACAATCAATCACCCATTCTTAAATACAACCAATCATCCATCTAACCATACAATCAATCATCCATTCATAAGTACAATCAATCATCCATATTTAAATACAACCAATCATCCATCTATCCATACAATCAATCATCCATTCATAAATACAATCAATCAACCATTCTTAAACACAATCAACCATCCATTCATAAATGCAATCAATCACCCTTCTATCCATACAATCAATCATCCGTTCATAAATACAATCAATCACCCATTCTTAAATACAACCAATCATCCATCTAACCATACAATCAATCATCCATTCATAAATACAATCAATCATCCATGCATAAATACAACCAATCATCCATCTATCCATACAATCAATCATCCATTCATAAATACAATCAATCAACCATTCTTAAATACAATCAATCAACCATTCTTAAATACAATCAATCAACCATTCTTAAATATAACCAATCATCCATCTATCCATACAATCAATCATCCATTCATAAATACAATCAATGAACCATTCTTAAATACAATCAATGATCCATTCTTAAATACAACCAATCATCCATTCTTAAATACAATCAATGACCCATTCTTAAATACAACCAATCATCCATCTAACCATACAATCAATCATCCATACATAAATAGAACCAATCATCCATCTATCCATACAATCAATCATCCATTCATAAATACAATCAATCAACCATTCTTAAATATAACCAATCATCCATCTATCCATACAATCAATCATCCATTTATAAATACAATCAATCAACCATTCTTAACTACAATCAATCTATCCATCTATCCATACAACCAATCGTCAATCCACCCATGAAATCAATTATCCATCCGGCCAGTCACACATCAATGCATTCAACCAATCATCAATTCAATCATTTGTTCGTTCTTTGATACACCTTCCTAACCAGCAATCGGCCTGTCTATTCATTCATTAATACACGTTGGCGTCCGATAAAGATAAAAGACCCGATACTAATCGATAGTAATCGATGGTTTCTTTAGTTATTACTTTATAACGATAAATGGCGAACACAACAGTCAATAGCGATGCTATATCAGAGAGTACTAAATATGCATTGTCATTGAGGTGTGCATATTGGAGTAACGATAACCGAAGATACACGATAAAAGAAGTATTATCAGACAGAACTGAAGCATGCATTGTCATTGAGGTTCATATTGGAGTAACGATCACACGATAAAAGAAGTAGCGATGCTATATCAGAGAGAATTGAAGCATGCATTGTTATTGAGGTGTGCATTTGATAAAAAGAAGTCGATGCTATATCAGGAACTGAAGCATGCATTTGAGGTGTGCATATTGGAGACGATAAAAGCGAAGATACACGATAAAAGAAGTAGCGATGCTATATCAGAGAGAACTGAAGCATGCATTGTATTGAGGTGTGCATATTTAACGATAAAAGCGAAGATACACGATAAGTTTATCAGAAGAACTGAAGCATGCATTGTCATTGAGGTGTGCATATTGGAGTAACGATAAAAGCGAAGATAACGATAAAAGAAGTAGCGATTTATCAGAGAGAACTGAAGCTGCATTGTCATTGATGCATATTGGAGTTAAAAGCGAAGATACACGATAAAAGAAGTCTCAGAGAGAACTGAAGCATGCATTGTCAGGTGTGCATATTGGAGTAACGATAAAAGCGAAGATTAAAGAAGAGCGATGCCAGAGAGAACTGAAGCATGCATTGTCATTTGTCATATTGGAGTAACGATAAAAGCGAAGATCAATAGCGATGCTATATTGAAGCATCATTGTTATCGAGGTGTCATATTGAGTAACGATAAAAGCGAAGATACACGATAAAAGAAGTAGCGATGCTATATCAGAGAGAATTGAAGCATGCATTGTTATTGAGGTGTGCATATTGGAGTAACGATAAAAGCGAAGATACACGATAAAAGAAGTAGCGATGCTATATCAAGAACTGAAGCATGCATTGTCATTGAGGTGTGCATATTGGAGTAACGATAAAAGCGAAGCACGATAAAAGAAGTAGCGATGCTATATCTGAGAGAATTGAAGCATGCATTGTCATTGAGGTGTGCATATAACGATAAAAGCGAAGATACACGATAAAAGAAGTAGCGATGCTATATCAGAGAGAAGATGCATTGATAATAAGTAACGATAAAAGCAATAAAAGAAGCAGCGATGCTATATCAGAGAGAACTGAAGCATGCATTGTCATTGAGGTGTGCATATTGGAGTAACGATAAAAGCGAAGGTACACGATAAAAGAGACGAAAAAGAAAAGTTCCATTTTCTTCGTTCATGTCGTTCATATGATCTCTGATTAACATAATATTAATCTGCATAATTACCTATGGTTATCAATATGTCCGAATATTAATCGATTTAGTATTATTTCGGCATATTAAATTAATTATTGTAGATATTGGCAAATTGATCAGTTGTGTTTATTTGTCATATATGTTATGTAATCACAAGAACCAATCACAACACAACGAATATATATTATCTTTGGGGTGAGAAACGGGTTTAATTTTGTACGTATTTAAGTTACATTAACCTTGAACCTAGCATCTGATATTTCCTATATATCTTCTTTCAATAAGTGGATGCATAGAATATCTTCTACTGATAAATCAAAATGTTCGCTTCCAGCGTCCTCGTTGCTCCGATATGAACACTTGATTCTTTGATAATACCAAAGCGTCGCTAGGTCATTTCTTTTATCGTTTATCGTTGCTCCAACGTGTACCTACCCTAAGAAAGTTCGCTTACACGATCAGTTAATTGTAGGCCAGATATTTTTGAACGTCAGTGTATTTCCATGCATCCTGTACCCTGCCGACTGCCTACTCATCAGCCCATTCATTATCCGTCCATCCAACAGTCTGTCCCATAGTCCATTTGTCCGTCCATCATCCATCCATCCATCCATCCATCCATCCATCCATCCATCCATCCATCCATCCATCCATCCATCCGTCCGTCCGTCCGTCCGTCCACTCACTCACTCACTCACTATCCATCTACCCTTGCCATCCTTCTTCCTATCTTGTTCCTCATTGCAATCATTGGAAAGCTTCCGCCAACCCACTAATATCAAGAAAAGGCGAGTCTCATCGATCAAGCAGTTCAACCTGAGACAACGCCGACATTGTCATGCAGAAAACAATAGTCGATATTGTTATCAACATTTTTAAAGTGTATTTGCCACGTAAAGATTAGTGCCAATCAGGTACGCGGCAGGAAAACCAAATCAGAGCAATGGAGACGTGAATTACCTGAATGTCCTGTTTGAGACTTTCTTCGGTTCCGGTAGGAAAACAGACCACGACTGTAGAGCATCAGCTGGACTATCATGCATGGGGAGAAACAGGGGTTGATGCTAAAGGCGATAATTTGGTAACAGAGGTTTAGAATTGAACGGGTTACATCAGCTGCTTGTCTATGCGGATGACGTCAATATGTTAGGAGAAAATTCACAAACTATTAGGGATAACAGAGGAATTTTACTTGAAGCAAGTAAAGAGATAGGTTTGGAAGTAAATCCCGAAAAGAGAAAGTATATGATTATGTCTCGTGACGAGAATATTGTACGAAATGGAAATATAAAAATTGGAAATTTATCTTTTGAAGGGATGGAAAAATTCAAATATCTTGGAGCAACAGTAACAAATATAAATGACACTCGGGAGGAAATTAAACACAGAATAAATATGGGAAATGCCTGTTATTACTCGGTTGAGAAGCTTTTATCATCCAGTCTGCTGTCCAAAAAATCTGAAAGTTAGAATTTATAAAACAGTTATATTACCGGTTGTTCTGTATGGTTGTGAAACTTGGACTCTCACTTTGGGAAAGGAACAGAGGTTAAGAGTGTTTGACAATAAGATGCTTAGGAAAATATTTGGGGCTAAGAGGGATGAAGTTGCACGAGAATGGAGAAAGTTACACAACACAGACCTTCACGCATTGTATTCTTCACCTGACGTAATTAGGAACATAAAATCCAGACGTTTGAGATGGGCAGGGCATGTAGCACGTATGGGTGAATCCAGAAAATGCAAATAGAGTGTTAGTTGGGAGGCCGGAGGGAAAAAGACCTTTGGGGTGACCGAGACCTAGATGGGAAGATAATATTAAAATGGATTTGAGAGAGGTGGGATATGATGGTAGGGACTGGATTAATCTTACTCAGGATAGGGACAGATGGCGGACTTATGTGAGGGCGGCAATGAACCTCCGAGTTCTCTAAAAGTCATAAGTAAGTAAGTAAATAATAATAATAATAATAATAATAATAATAATAATAATAATAATAATAATAATAATAATAATGAAAGCACTCCTCTCGCTGTGTTGATTTTGAAGAAGGGCTCGTCGTGGTATTTACATAGATGCCCTGTGTAATGCGGGTTGTGGTATGCGCCGCGGGGATGAGAGCATACTTCTCCGTCCCTCGCTGGGCAGGTGTGCCTCATAGACTCGGGTACCCAAACCACATCGTCTCCCCCCCCCACGTATCTCGTTGCTCTCTCCCTCCATCTTAATCGATTTTTGTTACATTATTGCTTCTGTAATCCTCTACCTAATATTTGTTTCTTACTTTCTTTCATTTTCCTATGTTCCTAATTGTTTTTAGCTTTTCCTTATATTCTTTATCATCATTGGACTCTACAAGCTTAAACACTGGAATGTCACGAAATATGCCTGCATGTAGTAGTCACTTAAAATTAATTAAGTGTGCACTAAAATAAATTATATGCAGTAAAAACTACTGCTTAGCTAATTTATTTCCAGACTTCCTATTTTATTCTGTCCAACACGGTTCCTGATTGAATTGAGTACTAGTTGCGAATTTGCGAGTTGCATGTAGACTAAAGTCGCCTTGGAAACCAATAATAATCACCGCAGGCCTATCTAATATATAAAAGTGAATGTGGATATGTATGTATGTATGTATGTATGTATGTATGTATGTATGTATGTATGTATGTATGTATGTATGTATGTATGTATGTATGTATGTATGTATGTATGTATGTATGTATGTATGTATGTATGTATGTATGTATGTATGTATGTATGTATGTATGTATGTATGTATGTATGTATGTATGTATGTATGTATGTATGTTCTCTATACAAATCTACACGCTTTGACCGATATGTGCCAAAGTTTGCACATTTAACCTTCATAACCAGGAGAAAAACATAGGTTACATTAAAATTGTGCAAATGGACGTTAAATTAATTAAACAATAAAAAGTACGATCAAACATTCATGTTTAATACTAAATTGTAATCTTCTATAGTCAATTGTTTTTTATTATTGTCTGTTGTATTCAACATCGACTTTCACGAGGCCATGGAAATTATAATACGAAATAAGTAACATTGTTGATATAGCATGAAGGCTAAAATCTAGGCAATTCATGCAATAAATATCTTTACGCAGTCCAGGACCGTATTATGAATTTCTCGATGCAGTTGTAGATAGTGAGCAGGCTGTGTTTTAGTCAACTGAATTCTTGAATTCTTTGAGACTACAAGGATTGCTACCATATAATTGTTTTAATACTTGATATTGAATCACCAATAGTACTATTGCGAAATATTGACCCACCAAAATCATGCAATGGAACAAGAATTGGTGTGAAAAACTCATTCAAAACGTAGTAATAGAAGTGACAATATTAACTGGGAAAACGAAACGAGATGTTTTTATCTCACGTATTCCTATGATACCCACTAACATCCCTTTCGATTTTAAGTAATTGCAATGGTACTTTGTTTATAGTTTGGTTTTTTTTTTATTATTTTATTTGTATTTCTGGTGATGTGGAAGAGAAGGCCTGATGGCCTTAATTACGTCAGAATAAATAAACACAACACACATATATATGTATACAGTATACATACAAATTAAAACACATTTGAAAGTAAGGCAAGTGATGAAATGTTTCCTTTCGGTGCCTGATCTGTAATTAAGTTGAGTTAATCCTTTGAGGCATTTGGCTAAGAAGTTCATTAATTCATGTAAGTGATGCTATGTAAAGATTCATCTTTATGGGAAAGCTTATTGAAGACAATTCGTTTTGATTGTCTATAGTTGAGTTTCTGAGATTTCCGAGAAGTCTAACAATCAGTTTAATTAAATAAAAGAACCAAAAAGGACAACCCGGGCAACGCCGGGTGCTTTCAGTTAGTTCTGAACAAAATGCAATGGAAGTATGCGGCATATATTACTTACGCCTTTGAACTGTATATGCGCTTATTCTATAAAGTGCTATATTTGTTTACATCGGTTCGTATCTCTGGTAGTGAGTAGTGACAATAGACTTAACTCTAACGTTGTGAAGAAGCTACATGAATAAAATAACACAATAAACCCACTAAAGTTATTATTATTATTATTATTATTATTATTATTATTATTATTATTATTATTATTATTATTATTATTATTATTATTATTATTACACAAACGGTTAGGGAAAACACGGAAATTTTACTTGAAGCAAGTAAAGCGATCGGTTTGGAAGTAAATCCCGAAAAGACAAAGTATATGATTAGCCTATGTCTCGTGACGGGAATTTTGTACGAAATGGAAATATAAATATTGGAGATTTATCCTTCGAAGAGGTGGAAAAATTCAAATATCTTTGAGCAACAGTAACAAATATAAATGACACTCGGGAGGAAATTAAACGCAGAATAAATATGGGAAATGCGTGTTATTATTCGGTTGAGAAGCTTTTATCATCCAGTCTGCTGTCCAAAAATCTGAAAGTTAGAATTTATAAAACAGTTATATTAACCGGTTGTCCTGTATGGTTGTGAAACTTGGACTCTCACTCTGAGAGAGGAACATAGGTTAAGGGTGTTTGAGAATAAGGTGCTTAGGAAAATATTTGGGGCTAAGCGGGATGAAGTTACAGGAGAATGGAGAAAGTTACACAACACAGAACTACACGCATTGTATTCTTCACCTGACATAATTAGGAACTTGAAATCCAGACGTTTGAGATGGGCAGGGCATGTAGCACGTATGGGCGAATCCAGAAATGCATATAGAGTGTTAGTTGGGAGACCGGAGAGAAAAAGACCTTTAGGGAGGCCGAGACGTAGATGGGAGGATAATATTAAAATGGATTTGAGGGAGGTGGGGTATGATGATAGAGACTGGCTTAATCTTGCACAGGATAGGGACCGATGGCGGGCTTATGTGAGGGCGGCAATGAACCTTCGGGTTCCTTAAAAGCCATTTGTAAGTAAGTATTATTATTATTATTATTATTCATTCCTATGAAGGACATGAGACATCACAAACTCTTCTAGAAATTCCAAATCTTCCTCGCCGGTCTCCAGATGTATTAAAAATGCTAACAACACAAAACCTTTTTCTATCGATCTGGATGTATAACAGTCCAAACATGTTAATACACAATTTAAATTGGTAGAACTTGGTTCCTTTTAATGCTGAAATCCAAGAAGAGTGTATGGAGAGCCAGAAACGGGTATAAACCTAATTTGCAAAAAATATGGACTTGGCCCCTTTTTCAAATTCCTGATTCAAGTTCTTTACTAAATCCTTCAAGTAGATGTTAAACAAGGTACGTGATAAAGGACATCCTTGTCGTACTCCTCTTCCTATTTCACTTCCTTCTGGCATTTCTTCTCCTATCCTGACTTTGACTCCTTCTTTCATATAAAGATTACTGAACAGCCTTCTCTCTTTCCAATCCACGCCAATTATAAACCCTATAAACAAAATATGTAGTGAAGTACAATATCAGTTTTCTACATGATAATAATCTATATACATAATTTGAACTGGTAATGGAAATTACGGGAAAACGGCTGAATGGATTTTAATAAATGACACCTCATTTTGAAGCTTGGAACCCAAAGTTTTTCAGAAAAATAGTAGTTTTCAATGAAATATCAATTTTCCTACATCATTTTTCCTATTTTCCAAAATACATTTGTCGTCAGTTTTGAGAAATAACGGCTTTTCAGAATAAAACAAAACACAAACACACTACAATAAACAATATCACACGAAGGCTACGACATATTTAGAGTTCAGATGGCTCAGATTCTCTGACATCATAATACCAATATGTCGATCTTCATTTGTGGTAACTTTTTCAGAATGTTTCTGTAATATTGTTTATTGAAATCTTCAAGATTTACTAAAAAGAATTTACAGGTCAGATTCTCTGGTGTGTAATTTTCTGAGTACAGCTCTCTGTGTACTGGATATTAAAAACTAATGTTTGATGACATTATTACCATTAAAAATGAAATATTATTATAGTGAATGCCATGATGTGAGTATGTGTAACTTATTATACAGATTGATGCTTTATTGATGATATGAAAGTGAAAGCTTTTGGAGTTATATAATTGGGAGTAGAGAATATCTGAAGTTAGATCTTCATTTCTATAATATTTACTGAGTGACGGCTATATAGTAGTCTATACAAAACTTACGTAAGTTATTAATCAAGTGGTATAGGTATTTTCCATATATTTAATGGCGGTGTGGTGTAGGTATTTAAAGCTGAAAGTTAGAATTTATAAAACACTTAGCCTATGCTACCGGTTCTTCTGTATGGTTGTGAAACTTAGACTCTCACTTTGAGAGAGGAAGAGAGATTAAGGATGTTCGATGCTTATGAAAATATTTGGGGCTAAGAGGGATGAAGTTACAGGAGAATGGAGAAAGTTACACAACACAGAACTGCACGCATTGTATTCTTCACCTAATATAATTAGGAACACTAAATCCAGACGTTTGACATGGGCAGGGCATGTAGCACGTATGAGTTAACCTAGAAATGGATATAGAGTGCTAGTTGGAAGACCTGAAGGGAAAAGACCATGAGGGAGGCAGACGTAGATGGGAGGATAATATTAAAATGGATTTGAGGGAGGTGGGATATGATGGTAGAGACTGGATTAATCTTGCTCAGGATAGGGACCGATGGCGGGCTTGTGTGAGGGCAGCAATGAATTTGTTAGTAAGTGATATAGATACAGTAGCGTGCAAATTAATCCGAACAACGTAATTACTTATGCAAAAACACTCAAACGGGATAAAAAAAAAAGGATCTAAGACATACCTCAGTAATCTATGTGGCCTCTCTTGTTCCTAATAACAGCTCTGAGACGATTTGGCATGGATTCCACTAATTTCCCACAAATATTCTTCATTTCTTCATCGCGAAACCATACACCAATGAGGGCAGAAATCATCTTCTCCTTTGTAGAACAATCCATTTTTTGCATTCTTCTTTTGCAAATTGACCACAAGTTCTCAATGGGGTTGATGTCGGGTGAGTTGCCTGGCCAGGGGAGTACCTGAATATTCTTCTTATTGAAGAATTCTGTAGTTTTTCGAGACGTATGGCATGGTGCCAGGTCTTGTTGGAACACACCTCTGCCATCCGGAAATGATTTTTGCAGCTGGGGTACGATTCTGGTTTCCAATAAGTGAATATATTTGTCAGAATTCATCATTCCCTTGATAGGTATTAATGCTCCAGGCCCTTCATGTGTAAAACAACCCCAAAACATTACTTATGGGGGGTATTTGGGTGCTTGTTGGAGATGAGCTGCTGTTACTTTTTCAGATCCTTTCCGTATGTAAGAAACACGGTGGCCGTGGACCTCGAAATGAGACTCATCGGAAAAAGTACATTCTTCCAGTCATTCACTGTCCAGTGTTGATGTAATTTTACCCACATTAAGCGTTTTTTGCACATAACAGGGGTTAGCAGTTGCTTCTTAATAGGCTTACGAGCCCTTCGTCCAGCTTCCAAAAGCCTACGCCGCACTGTTGTGACGTGAATATTCGCCCCAGTGGTAGCCATTAACTCGCGGGTTAAGTCGACAGCAGTTAGTCTAGGATTTAATTTACTTTTCCTGACAATTAAACGATCATCTGCAGATGAAGTCTTCCTTTTCCGGCTACAGTTTCCTTTTTCTGGGGTGTGATGGATCCAGTCTCCCTGTATCATTTTATGATTGAATTAACAGTAGCCAAACCGATGTGACATTCTGCAGCAATTTGCCTCTGTGTTATAGAAGAATGCTCTGCTAATGTTATAATTTTAGACCGTTTTCGTGGAGTTGTATCCATTTGTGAAGACGACAGAATGTACACAGGATTGCAGTATTAAGTCTTCAACACACAACTGAAATGCTTATAAGTACAAAACGACAGGCAAAATGTCACATATTATAACGACAGACCTTCAACAATGGAATTACACGTACTATAGATGTCAATTAAAGCGGTATGAGCAGCTGTGAGGCCAACAATGACAGAAAATGTAAAAATATGTCGTGTTCGGATTAATTTGCACGCTACTGTATTTATATGTGTGATTCTCTTCAGTAGGCGCTATTGTCTGGAGGAAGTGTAAAAATTATAATGCCTAAGGAAAGAGGCCTACAAAATGTTGTAGTGTCCCGATGACTTCACCAAGATCTCTTGACAGGATAAAATGATTCTACCCTCTACATTTCAAGATAGTTCAGGAAACAGCTATACCAAGATTCTATGTCTGTTGTTGGAAAGCATGGCAAACCTGATATTTCTTAACTCTCACCTACAATCCGCAATGACCTGAAATAGCTATTGCTTCACTCCCACATGTAAAACCGACTGATTGTTCTGACATTGTTACTTGCGTTTTCGCATTGGAACTCAAGAACTGAAGATGTATAGGTTCAATAAAAAGTATTTAGCATAAAGAAAGCCATTCAGAGGGGTAGGCCTATGTTTCATTATTATGGAAGCAAATAACTTCCAAAATATCTGGTATTCTTCATTGGAAATAATTTTGAAAAAAATTAATTTGAAATTCTAATGAACTTAGTTTGAAATATTTGCTACACAAACCACTAATTATTACTAATGCTACCTGTAACATGTTATTCATCCCGTTTTACAGTACATTTGTTTCATTGTGAATGAAGCAATACACCTGTTTTAAATCTCCATCCCGTTTACTTTCAACATAATTATTTAATTGTTTTTTACTTTCATTCATTTCTCATTCTCTTCTTCCTGTAGTCCTTATGGACTTTCTTTCTTCAATTACCTTCTTCTTCACCTTCGTCATCATCGTAATTTTATATTCCTTTTCTTCCCACGCCATCTAATTCCCGTACACTCAGCACTGGCTTGAGACAACAGGACCCAGATCCCTCTCTGCTGGATGTAATCGGAGCGCCGGCGGCTGCCTTCCAGTAAGGCACGACTCTAAGATGCCCGCGGCATTGCCGGTTCTGCAGAAAAGAATTTTCTGGGGGAAGCCGAAGCAAGAAGGGCTGCAGAGGGGGGGACGGGTTTGACCTATTGATCCTGCCCGCGGGCGCAGCGTGATGGCGGCTTGCGAGCGAGGAGCGGGGAGAGACAAAAGAGTCCCGAGTTCAGCTCCCGAGGGCCCATCTGCATAGATAATGATGTTTCCCTGCCAGCCATCCCGTTCGTACGGGCGAGACCCGTCTTCAAATCTTTTGTCTCGTCTCCGCGCATGCGCATATACTCCCACGTACATGAGCCGTTTCCATAACGACCTAACAACTTACTAATACGCAGCCTAGTGTGAATATTGTAAACTAAACATGGTAACATAACAGCGTTACATGTTGGATGTTTTCTTTTCTTTTTTCTTTTTATTCTCAATAGATGGAAATAAATCCCGTGTCTTAAGCAGACATTACTTACATAAGCGAGTCAAGAAAACGATCCAGCCTTCGTGTGCGTACTGACTAACAATCACCTTGGCGAAAATACCTGAACTAGTCTGCATTGCTATAAAGAATGTAGCACTTGGCACATAACACATGCGTGCCGGTGACTGATATTTAAGCAATTCCAGTATCTTAGCCAAATATTATATAGTTAAAAAAATGACACAGTCTCCTTGAAAATCATAATTTGCAGTGGCGTAGCGTCAATGTAAGCTAAAAAGCTCAGCTTCCCCAGTTAATAATAATTTCATAACAAACCTGTAGTTTATGAACAAAATTATTTATTAATTTTAATACAATTTATATTTACGCGTTAAATATTGTGATGCGGCAGCTCAGGATGATTTGTGATGCAGCAGTAAACATGAAGCCTGCACACACCAGCTTCCAATCCCCTCATTCTTCTGTGTAACCCACCCTGCAGATTTTCCATCTCTTTCTAACAAAACTACCCTGGTCGCAAGGTTCGCAAGAAGCTAGCTTTAACATTGAAAAGAATTTAGTTTCCGAGTTATCCCTTTCGTGAGTTGTGTTCAGTTGAAGTGTTAGTGTGCATTGTGGCTGATATAATAAATAATGAGTGAAATAACAGTTGCTGACACTAATTTACTTGAATTTTTAGGACAATTCCATTATCAAGACAGACTTATGAACAAAAGTGTGATTTAAAAAACAAACGACCGACCCCCTTGCTGTCAATGAATGACACAACCAAGACAGACGCATACTTACGTAATTACTAACTGTATTTATTGACCGTTAATATTGTGATTTCTCTAAATATGACAGAGAGTGAGCTAGTGTTAAATTATACTATAAGTGTCTATTTGTTAGAAATATGTGTAAACCGTGAAATCATATTTTACTACGTATCATTTGAGGTCATGCCTTATTGGTGTTACTTACGAGGTTCCAACCAATCTTCGACTGCTGACTTAACATTCATTACTATTTATTTTAAGACTATATTTTTGTAATACGTTATTTCATATGTACATGGAAGACAATTTGAGTTAGCTTCCCCTGCTCAAAATTTCATGCTACGCCACTGATAATTTGTCGACTTGACATATTTTCGCCTTGTCCTTGCGCGTGCGCACTGCCACTGCATTCAAAAGGACTCGACACCAAACTACTTTAACAACGTGTCAACTCGCATTAACATGGTTAAACTTGGAGAAAATTTTAATTTCTTTCACCTTATATTAAAACTGACAAAATACAGGGCTATTAAAAAAAACACATTTCAAATATTTATTTCTTCCAAACTACAAAACATAGAAACACAATTCCAACGTTCCTTAACAGACGAAAGTTTAAATTTTGAACAGTCCGGGTAGAAGTTCCAATCACGGCCGCATTAGCGCTCAGTGTTGCCAATTCAGCTGTTTTCCCGCTAAATCTAGCTTTTTTGGATAACCGTCTCGCGGGTAAAATTATATTATCCCGCTTAGCGGGAATACTAGCGGTTTTTAATCTTTAAAGTTTCTGAAATGAAATTCATATTAGCATTATAAGCGGCTTTCATTTAATTCGTTCAGTGTATGTTTTGTGAAATAATGGATGTGATAATGTAGTGATAATTCCACATATTATATATGTTACCGTTAAAACCCAAAATCCGCCAAAACCAATTTCAACTAGTAAAAACTAGTATAAGCAAATAAAGATAGGTACATAGATAGAAAGATAGAGTTTTAGATAGATCTAGAATCAGTGTCAGGTTAGGTTTGGTTTGTTTAGGTTTTTGTTTGGTAAAAGCCTAAAAAAAAAAAAAAAAAAAAACAAAAAAGGTGGGTGGGTGGGTGGGTGGGTGGGTGGAAAAAATAAACAAATCAATGGGTGGGTGGGTGGGTGGGTGGGTGGGTAATGGATGATTGGATGGAGATTTTAGATAGATAGATAGATTAGATAGATAGATTTTAAAACTAGTTTTTATTAGTTGAAATAGATAGATTTCAAATGGTTTTTAACGGTAAGATATATAGAAATAAGAATTTAAATAGGTTTGGTTTGTTTGTCTGTTTGATAAAAGTGTAAACAAACCAAATTGACCTTTATAGCGCCACATTTTAAAATGATAATGGTTTTGCAATTTTCGTTACATTGGCAATAAGAATTTAAATATGGGTCTGGATGCAAAATTCTATCTTGACCGTTATTATTATTATTATTATCTTGACGTTATTATTATTATTATTATTATTATTATTATTATTATTATTATTATTATTATTATTATTACTATAATTGAATACTAAGTATGCATTAAAATCTAGAGATATTTGTTAGAAAATCGCGGGTTTTCGAAAGCCATCTAGCGGGATTATAGGAACATTTGTTGGCAACACTGTTGGCGCTGTTGATTGTCTGTAGTAAAATGGCGACACAACAGAAAAAAACATTTTGTGTGCTGCAATTAGCAAAGGTATAGAGTCGCGACGCTGTTATTCCCGGCGTGATTCCTCCTCTTTGCTTACGTCTTAGGAAGTCAAGGCTCTATAAAATCTAGGTAGGTAGTATCGTTCGCCATTTTTGTTCTTTCGTTGCCGAGCTACCAGACGAGGGATCTATTTGCCACACCGTTAAACATTATCATGTCGTAGCTCCTAAGATAATAAATAAAACACATTGTAATTGAGCGGAAATAACGTCCTCGTGTGCTTTCTGCGAACGCCAACGAAAGAGCCAAAATGGCGGGCCATTATATATTAAGTATTTATCCAGCCTTAGGAAATGCTTTACATCTTCATCAGCGAATCTCAAGACGCACACGTTTAAATGTAGCCGACCTGCAACGTGATTTGCTGCCGGAAATTAGAGCGACGGGACTATAGAGTCCATTATTGAAGTTCAACGTGCTTTTCGCCGTCAGTTTAATAAACAACCGCCTCGTCATAAGAAGATTTAGCAGTGGCATCGAAAATTCGTAGAAGATGGTTGCATCTGCAAACAGAAAAGCACGGGATGTCCACGCACATCGAATGAAAATGTCGAGCGTATTCGTACAGTTTACGAAAGGAGCCCAAAAAAGTCCACAACACGAGCAAGCAGAGAAGTGGACATTCCTCAACCAACGGTATGGAGAGTTATTAAACACAGTCTGCACATGAAGCCATACAAACTGCAGTTATTGCAAGCATTGCATCTTGACGACCACAACAATGACACCTTTCCAGGATGTTGGATTGGAAGAGGAGGAGGATGAGGAGGGGAAGATCAAGGTCATCGCCGGTGGCCTCCCAGGTCTCCAGACCTCACTCCTTGTGATTTTTATCTGTAGGTAAAAGACCGTGTTTTTATCCCCCTTATGCCTGACATTGGCCTTAACACTGCAATCAAGAGCGCCAATGCGGCCGTGATTGGAACTTCTATCCGGACTGTTCAAAATTTAAACTTTCGTCTATCCAGGAACGTTGGAATTGTGTTTCTATCTTTTGTAGTTTGGAAGAAATAAATATTTGAAATCTGTTCCTTCTTTTTGAATAGCCCTGTATAGTTGTCACTGGTTTAAACGCTGTCTTAGGTTCTATATGCAATTGATTTTTCTCTGTTAATTAAAACTGTTACACGGGAAATTAAAGAGGACGAATTTAACTAACCAGGCCTATCTCATCTTTGGACAATATTAAAATATTTGAGCAAAAATCTCTACGCTTCACCTTTTTCAGAAGTAGAATAATTAAGTAATGTATACCGTGTGATTTTCTGGGTATAGGGCATTGGGGTTAACATTATCATAAGGAACTTAACTAGGCCTAAAAACAATGAAGAATAGTTATTTAAGATACTAGAGAATCAAAACATTTTATCCACGAGTGGAAGATTAATTTCCGCGAGTGTATAAATACAGTAGGCTATGTCTTGATTCTCTTTTTTTTTTTTTTCCTCGCTGTTATTTATACTCGCTTTAACAATTGATTCTCTTGTACCGTACAATATTTTATCCAACACTTACTTATAAAGTTAAAAAGACTTCTTAGTTTTTAATTATTGTAAAATATTAATAATTCATTACTGGAATATATTTAGAGCACGGCCGTCTGGATATGTATGTCACAAACATCGTAACACCACAGTCTAGTATATAGTCACGAAGCTCAATACGTAGTAAATATGCATCCATAGATAGTTGCTAACCACTAGGATCGCTGCTATCGCCTCATCACAGAAAATGCGAAATAGTACCGGCACAGTCTATTGTTCCTAGTACCCTCATCAACTCAAGCTTGTAATACGTAATAATATGAGAAAATCGATGTAGGCTAATAGTTGCTAGGCAATTGTTTTCATTGTTGTTGTTTGAATGATATGGTAATTGATTCGTTAATAATATTTTAAGAAAATGTTTAGCAGTATTATCGTGAGAGAAGAAAAGAAGGTATTTATTATCAGACAAAGTTTTGAAAGAAGCAAATGTGTTATATCAGATTTGTTACCAACTAAATCTAAATCTACAGACGAAAAGGAGTGTGACGTGTTCTGTGATTGGAAAAGATGCGATGATATCAGAGGTGTGAATGAAGATATTGTTTTGCCATATTTTTGTGGAAAATCTCTGAAGATAAGCGTTTCAAGCTTATGGTCTTATGTTTCTATGTCGAAAGCGACATTATCGCTAAACGAAAATGTGGATATATGGAAGTTTGCTAAAGTTCTACCTTTCTTAAAGAGGAAATCCGTAGGATATAAAGCAAAGAAATCCAAAATTTTTGAGAGGATGTAAACAGATTCTTGGCCGATGCTCCTAATGAGATATATCTTTCAATGAAAGTTGTCTCAATCATGGATATAGCAGGCGTGATGTAGGATTGACGAGTTATACAAAATGGAGGTTAATGACGTTGAAGACAGAGGTTCTGTTGTGGCAGTCAGAATTCCATTAAGGTATGTATTAACGTTTGAAATGGCGTTTTTATGACTAAAATTTTCTTTATAATAATGTTAGCTGCAAAATCCTAGTACAGAGCATTCTACGCATAAGCAGCAATAACTCAGTGAAAGAAATTTCAAAATTGAGTAATCTTTAGAAAATATATGGCATTTTGAAGAAATAGAATAATTTTTAATTAATCATTTTTTTAAGGAATCAAAAAGTGAAATTGAAGTTTCTGATATATGGTTATGTTAGTCTACTTTCATATGTTGTCTGACAAATATCTTAAAAAGGTTGGTTAAAAAATGTAGATTTTCCTCCAAAACTTTAATACATACCTTAACAAAAAGAAAGAGAGGTTTCCACAATAATTCACGAAGGATTTAATGTAATTCCATTGAAAATATTTAGAAAATACATGCCTTCGCCCATCTAATGTAACAGGCAATAAATTTTTCATCTGCTATCGTGTTAAAAATGTACAGTACAACCTGTTGGGATAAATACGTTGTCAAAGATGCCCAAGCTTACAGCAGAATTCTTAAAGCTCCCTCTTCCAGAATCTTATACAGGGCACTGCTTTCGACGTTCCGGCGAGTTTGTTGACTAATTCTGGGGCTGATTTATTGACAATTATTAAGAGACACGGCGGGATGGAAATCGCCAAGTATAGCAGAAGAATGATGATATATATTTCACTGTTTTTAAATCCAATTAAATTTAATAACTATAAAAAATATTATAACTGTTGTTGTTGTTTTCTAATGCCAGGCGTTTGACAATAAAGTCATTTGACCTCTTGCACTCCAATATTTTTCAAAGATATTATCATGGCCAGCCACTGAAGCACAGATTTTGAGGTGTTCCGAATCCATTTCTTGGTTTGAGTTGCACAATGGGCAGTTAGGGGACTGATATATTCCAATTCTATGCAGGTGTTTGGCCAAACAATCATGGCCTGTTGCCAATCTAAATGCAGCTACAGACGATTTTCGTGGTAAATCGGGAATTAACTGTGGATTATGATGCAGAGAGTTCCATTTTTTCCCTTGAGATTGTGTTATCAAATTTTGTTTGTTGAAGTCTAAGTATGTAGATTTAATAAATCTTTTCACAGAGTAATACGTAGATTTAGTAACAGGTCTGTAAGTAGCAGTGCTGTCCTTCTTTGCTAAACCATCCGCATTCTCATTTCCCAGGATTCCACAATGGGATGGTATCCATTGAAATACAATTCTTTTATTGAGTGATATTAATTGAGAGAGCATTTTAGTTATTTCTGCTGTCTGAGATGAAGGTGTGTGTTTAGAGACTATTGATAGAATAGCTGCTTTGGAGTCTGACAATATAACTGCATTCAGTAAATTATAGATCTAATTTAAATATTCTCTAAATTTATTGATGTGGCATAGAAGATTCCTGAGACTTTCACTTATTGCAATGATTCCTCCATCAAAACTTGTTGTTCCATATCCAAGAGATCTATAAAGTGAGAAGAGACAGCACGTAACAACACCGGCATCTTGTTCTCTGGAGATTAATCCGTCGGTGTATAAATGAAGCCAGTTTTGTGGAGGGTAATATTAATTGTCTCTAAAGACAATTGTTTCATTATTTAAGTTTTGATTTCAGTATTTCTTCTGTTAAATTTAGATTATATTCTATATTTAATAGAGTTAAAGGGTTTGGTTTAATTTGTAAGTTTTCTTTTAAATTCGGGATATTGATTTTCTGTTTTAATTCTTGAACAATGGATATGAAACTTTTTTGAGTTTTCAATCTACAGAGAGGACTGTATGAATGCCAATTGTTTCCTGGTAATATGATAAGTTTTTTTCATATTGAATCAGTGCAATTTTTCTTCTATTGTAATTTTGATGCTGTTAATATTAGTGAGGAATCTCATAGAATCTGTTGGAGTTGTTTAATTAATGTATAACTAGTTGTATCTTTGTTGTTCGTGTAGTTCTAGTAGTAGTGGTGGTAACGGTATATAACATTTAAAATTATTAAATTCTAAAAGTGAATTCCTGATAATTTGGAACATATTTTTAAAGATTATTTTTGTTAGACCTTATTTCCAATTCTTTAGAGACTATTTCCTACACTTTAAAGCCTATTTTAGGATCCTAAAATTACATTTTAACGACCTGAAAATCCGTACTCTATTATTATTATTATTATTATTATTATTATTATTATTATTATTATTATTATTATTATTATTATTATGTCACAAGTATTGTTAGAAATGCTGAGGAAGTGCAACTCCACAGATATTTATCCGTCCGCAAGACTAGTTTTTGAAGCGTTTCTCGGCAAGGACGGGCAGTGTTATGCTAAACGTGTTTTATTAACAGATCCCCTGCGAGGCACGGTGCAGGCCAGGCCTGCGATCCACCACTGCGATGAGATTAGAGCGCATAAAGAGATGTGCGCCGGGGGGCGCATCGGAACTTGGAGCTTTTGTTTTGCCGATTGTGTTGTACCTGGATCTCGTTACAGCATTCCTTGCAGACGCAGTGGAGGTCAGTGTTCATGGACCACCAGTGGCGGCACGAGCACACCCACGCCTGTCGTCCTTCCTTCCACACCAATTTCAGTTTTATTTCCTACTTATTCCTTTCTTTTTTCTTCCTTTCTGCTTTCTTCTCTTAATATTTTCTTTGTTTCAATTGAATTATTTTCTCTTTTCCCATATGTTATTGATACATCATCATCATCATCATCATCATCATCATCATCATCATCTTCCTAACAAGTATTAGGCCAAGTGGCCTGTAACGGTCTCAAACTAGAATTTTCAGTCCATCTCTTCTTTGGACGGCCTAGAGATCTTTTGCCATATGGATGGTAATGAAACAGTGCTTTTGGAATTCTGCATCGATTCATTCGTTCGAGATGACCCTTCCACTGAAGTTGATATTTGCTGATGAACTGCATAATGGGTTCTATTTGAAGTTCTTGCATTAGGTCCTCATTTTTTTTTTTTATGATCCCAGCGAGTATATCCAGCTGTTGCTCTCATGAACCTCATCTCACTTGCTGTTATTCTACTGACATCTTTATTCTTCACAGTCCACGCTTCACTACAATAGCTTAATACTGGCTGTGCTAAGGTTTTATACAAGCCTATTCTTGTGTGTCTTTGTACTAGTGAAGGTTTCATGATTTTATTAATGATCCCAATTGTTTTATTATATTTACATATTTTTTCAGCAATATCTACTTATTCAAATAAGGTAGCTTGTCAGTTTACTCAAGTGCTTCCTCAAATGCATTGTAATCAGCTGATTCGGTATACAGTAGATGATGATTATGATTTAATTTAATTTATTGACTTCTGTAATTAAAATGAAAATGAGTCTCGGCAAGCAAAAGATATATCAGAGATATGGAAAACCCTTTAGAGATGTATAATGATCAACAATTTAAGAGGAGATACCGTTTCGACAAGAACACTGTTGTGAATATTCTGGTGTGTCTCATTTAGGCCTTAAATTCACAATACAACCATGACGCTTACCGATTTCGCCACTGCTGAAAGTACTGGTTGCTTTGAGATTTTATGATACAGAGCAGCATTTCAGGTAGATTTAAGTGCTTTTTTTTTTTTTTTTTTTTTTTTGAAAAGCATTCACGTCCCAACAAAGTGTTATTTGCATTTTCGTTTGTATTCTACCCAAGGAATAAGCTGTTAAAATTTGCGTCATTATATCATTTCCACTTTGTTTAGCATAAAAATAACTGCAAAATAAATTAAAATAATTTACTTACAGGAATATTTCCGGAGTTTGCATTAAACTCAACTGCAATTTTGTTCCATGTCAATTTCTTCTTTTGGAGAGAACAATTATCAATTTTTTTTATTTTCGACGATATCTCCATTTTTCATAACTAGTCATCTTAGCTCACTTCCTTCTTTTCTGTAAAATGCTTTCTGGACATCTTGTATAATTTTTAGCTCTATAATATTTACTTCTGTATTTTTGTATGACAATAATGCCAATTTAACAATTTGAAGGCGCTGGAAAACAATTGAATGTAGGAAAGCGCTCACGTCTAGCCATGTTGCCATATTTCTTTCGATGTCAAGGGAATGCTCAGGGCATATGAAAGAGTAGCGTCTCTGCGATACGATCTGAAATAAGTGCTAAGGAAATGCTCATTACTTAAGTGTTTCCTTATTTTATAAGTGACGACTATGAATTCGATCCTTAGCCTATGTATTTATATTAATTGTAGACCTGGTTGAGTGGAAGAGAAGGCCTCATGGCCTTAACTGTGTCGGTAAAATAAATACATTTTATTATGTTCACTGATTGTTTACATTCTTCTTTCTCTGACACTCCTTTTTTCGCAGTACTTTATTTCTTCCAGTCTCCCTCTTTGTCTTTCACTTCACGTTCAATGTATTTCTTCCTGTTTTAACTCCTCTCTTATTTATTTATTTATTTATTTATTTATTTATTTATTTATTTATTTATAATTATGTATTCAATTTCTAATTTTGAGCCATTTCTTGTAATACCTCCTTATTGCCAATTGTTGTTACTAAATAATGCATTTAATTCGTAAATTTCAAGTCATCTCTTAATTTAGCTATTTATTTCTTTTAAGGGGAGATGATGGTATTTTTTGGTGAAAAAAGAGTAAATTTAAAAAAAATCCTTAAAATACACTGTGATATGTGTGGAATGCATTGCATAACATTTTGTGGGTATTTGTGCCCTTATCAGATGTTGAGTCGCCATTTTTAAACTTCCTGCGTTATGGATTTTTAAATGATTGCCCACTTTTATTGTTGTTTCCGGTAAATTAAATTAAAAAAAAAATTTTTTTTTCTTCTTTAAAATACCCTTTGATATATGTGGAATGCATTGCATAACATTTTCTGGGTATTTGTGCCCTTATCGGATGTTGAGACGTCATTTTTAAACTTCCTGCGCTATGGATTTTTAAATCACACGCCCGCTTTTATCGGTTTCCAGTAATTTCATTTTTTTTTTTTTTGCTACATTGCCAGACAAAAATGGATATAATTTCTGAACTATTAAAGATACATGCATGAAATTTAGAACACACATTCTTTAGACTATTAGGGAACTTTTCTCTATAACAGAATTTTGTTAATTGATTTCATTTTAAAAATACGTCCGTTTGTTTGCAAGAAAGGAAATCAGAAAATTGTTATTAAATTTTAATTGTTTATTTTACAAACGTAGGGACTAATATCAAAATTCTGTTACAGACAGTTTGTAGAACATGCTTTTGCAAATACATTGCAAAAAACTGTTTGAATTTTTCTTTAAAAATGGTTTAGATATATCGGTTTTAGTATAATCCTGCATTGGGTATATTTTTTCAAATTTGGACTCCCAAATAATTTTTTTCAAAATATTTTTATTTGGTTAATTTGCCACAGCTATGAGCTCTCTACATACAAAAAAATTAATATTTTACACCAAATAGGAGAAAAGTTTTAAAAAATACCATCCTCTCCTTAAAATAATGTGTTTAAAAACTATTTTATCTTTTATATTTTTCTTCCTATAACCATTACAGGTTGCCATTGACAAAGGGTACCGTGATACAATAAATATAGAGAAATGCCTTGAGGCTTTATGAAACATATTTTTGTTGTTACAGTGAAAAATAACAATTTGAAACCGATTGAAACACAAAATAATATACGAAATAACGTCAAGAAGATGTAAATTACAGTCATGATCCCTTTGAATGATGCCTAAAAATAGCTATTAATTCTTTGCGTGTTTGTTTTTAAAATAATGTATTTAATCTGTAACTACAGTGTATTGTTATTAGTATCTCTTTGTTGTTACCTATTGCTTTAAATCTTTTGTATTGCCCCTACCATTATATATTGCCCTTCAAGAATTTCGTTATTCGTTAGTTGTAAGTCATTACTTGTGTTATTATTTTAATCATTGTACTTGTTCCTGAATCACGTATGTAACTTGTAACCGTAAATCATTGCTTGTAATATCCATTTATTACTCTTAACTGTTTCATTGTTCATGAATTAAGCATTAATTTGAAAGTGAAAGTCAAACTTTGTTATATTAATCTACTATTGATTATCTTTTTAGATCGTGATTTACTCTGAAACGGTTAGACATTCTTGTATATCTTTTGCATTGATTATTCCTCAAACATCTCATTAATCTTTAACAGGATCCATTCTTTCACTAATGTGCATTCTTCTACATAATTCATGTGAATTGTAACTGTGACCACTATTTTATGTTATCATTTTACTATTGTTTATTGGTTATAAAATATGTATTTTGATGCTAACTATAACCCTAATGTACCTCAGGGTGAAATAGGGTTTATTAAATTGGAAAACCAAAAAAAAAAAAAAAACTCCTCTCTCTAGTATATCTCCTTCTTCTTGAACTGAATGAATGATTCATTTCACTACAATACGAATTGACAGATACCTGATGGTAATGTTATTACAACACAAAAGGAAGCAACCACATACTTAGCTTTACGAGTCATTTCTTAGGTTTGAAACGTAAATCAGTTTAAAATAGCTTGTAGTAGGCTCTTAGGGTCGTTCATTCATTCATTCATTTATTTTATTCCATAGATCTTACATGAGCAATGAAGCTTTAAGATGTGGAACATGTCAACATTTTACAATATTACAATTCAATTTTTAAATTTTATAGTTTTACAATTTAGTAAGACAATTTTTACAATTTTGTACAATTTTTTTACATTTTGGCGAGATGTAGTGAGATGAGATGAGGTCCGAGGATTCGCCAAAATATTACCCGGCATTTGCCTTATTACCCGGCATTTCACCATCCATACTTAAAGTAAGTCTTCATTAAATTTTTTGTTTAAGTAAGACTTAGCCAAATACCTGGGATAAACAGTAACAAATATAAATGATACTCGGGAGGAAATTAAACACAGAATAAATATGGAAAATGCCTGTTATTATTCGGTTTAGAAGCTTTTATCATCTAGTCTTCTGTCAAAAAATCTGAAAGTTAGAATTTATAAAACAGGAAGGAAAGGAAAGGAGAGGGAAAGGAAAAGGAAAGGAAAAAAAGAAAGGAAAAAGAAAGAAAAGGAGAAGGAAAGGAGAAGAGAAGAGAAGAGAAGAGGCAGAGAAGAGAAGAGAAGAGAAGAGAAGAGAAGAGAAGAGAAGAGAAGAGAGAAGGAAGAGAAGGGAAGGGAAGGGAAGGGAAGGGAAGGGAAGGGAAGGGAAGGGAAGGGAAGGAAGGGAAGGGAAGGGCAAGAGAAGAGAAGAGGGCAGAGGGGAGAGGGCACGAGGGCAGAGGGCATGAGGGCATGAGGGCACGAGGGCATGAGGGCACGGGGGCACGGGGGCACGAGGGCACGAGGGCATGGGGGCACGAGGGCAGGGGGCACGGGGGCACGGGGGCACGAGGGCAGGGGCATGAGGGCACGAGGGCACGAGGGCACGGGGGCACGAGGGCACGGGGGCACGAGGGCACGGGGGCACGAGAGCAGAGGGGAGAGGGGAGGGAATTGAGGATATTTTCATAACTCTAACCTACAATCCACAGTGACCTGAAATAGCTATTGCTTCACTCCCACATGTAAAACCGACTGATCGTTCTGACATTGTTGCGTTTTCGCATTGGAACTCAAGAACTGAAGATGTATAGGTTAAATAAAAAGTATTTAGCATGAAGAAAACCATTCAGAGGGTAGGCCTATGTTTCATTATTATGGAAGCAAATAACTACCAAAACGTCTGGTATTCTTAATTGGAAATAAATTTGAAAAAAATTAATTTGACCTTCTAATGAACTTAGTTAGCAGCATTTGCTGCACAAGCCACTAGTATAGTTTATAAGTACGATTCTACTGAATAATAATGGTGTAATTCTTGATTTGTTATTTGAAGTGTCTTGCATCAGTGAAGTTACAGTTTATAGTGACAGTGAAAGGTTTTTGAAGTGACAGTGAAATCAGTTGTAGTGTAACTTATTGTCATTCTAAAAATCTGGTAAGTCTAGTGAAATGTGTCGTAGTGCCAGTGCAGTGAGTAAGCCGAGAGTGAAAGTGAGAGATTACCCGAGCTGAAATGAACAGCTGCAGAAGAAAAAATGGGTCGAGTCTTGTTGAGAGTTCACCTGTATGTAGGCAACAAGTTTCACACGACTGCCGACAAGTAGCATAAAAACAGGCGCTCTTGTTTACTGCACATGCGCAATGTCTTGTGTCTGGAACTTGGTAAAATTAGACGGGTCTTTTTTTTTTCTAAAACTATACATATGCATGTATGGATTATTTATATACATAATTTGAACTGGTAATGGAAATTACTGGACAACGGCTGAACGGATTTTAATAAATGACCTCTCATTTTGAAGCTTGGAACCCAAAGTTTTTTGAGAAAAATAGTAGTTTTCAGTGAAATGTCAGTTTTCCTACATAATTTTCTTATTTTCCAAAATCCATCTTTCGTCCGTTATGAGAACTAATTGCATTTCAAAATAAAACAAAACACACACTACAATAAACAATAGGCTATTACACGAAGGCCATGACCTGCAGGATTGCTAGAGCTCAAATTCAATTGGTTATGAAAAGCTTCAAAACTTACTAAACATTATTTACAGGTCTGATTCTGCGGTGTGTAATTTTCTGAGTACAGCTGGTATTGGATATTAAAATCTACAAAAATACCATTATCACCATTAAAAATGAATTATTATTATTATTATTATTATTATTATTATTATTATTATTATTATTATTATTATTATTATTATTATTATAGTTAATGCTATGATGTTAATATATAAACTACAAAACTTGCGTAAGATAATAATAATATTATTATTAAAAATCAAATATTTTATACTTATTAATCAAGTGGGTTGGGTCTTTTCATATATTTAATGGTGGTGTGGTGTAGATTCAGTATTGGCTCGAGAGAGCGCAAAAATTACAGTTCCTAAGGAAAGACGGTATTACTTATCGATAAAATAACAGGCCTAGAAAATTTTGTAGTCTCCAGATCATTTCAGCAAGATCTCTTAGCAGGATAAAATGATTTTACCCTCTACATTTCAAGCTCTACATGCAGCAGCTATACCAAGATGCTATGTCTATTGTTCGAAAGCATAGCAAACCTGACTTTCTTTAACTTTCACCTACAATCCACAATGACCTGAAATAGTTATTGCTTTACTCCCACACGAAAACCCCACTGATCGTCCTGACTTTTTACTTACGTTTTCGCGTTGAAACTCAAAAACTGAAGGTGGATAGGTTTAAGAAAACGTATTTGGCATACAAATAACATTCAGAGGTAGTATGTTTCATTATTATGGAAGCAAATAATTTTCAAAATATCTGTTTTTTCGTTGAAAATAAATCTGAAAAATGTTTATTTGAACGTCTAATGAACTTAGTTTGCAGCGTTTGCTGCACAAGCCACTAGTATTATGTAATGTAACCGCACTCGAATCGCCTTTTTTAGGCTGAAATAGGAAGGTTAAGGTACAAATTAGGTTTATTTTAAATAATTACGTTATTTTAAATTCTTGCTTCCTTTAATTTAAGACACCCTTTTGCTTAAGATGATTATTTTAATTTAAGTTTCCATACCCTTATTTTTCCCTCTCTCTGATCGAGTCAAAAACCTGATGGAACTGATATTTAACCCTTGCGATGAATTTCGGTGAAGTCCGGAGGGCATCACTAGTCAAATCCACTCTCCTCACCTCCACGCTGGGGCCCTCTGGGATCTTTTAAGATGCGAAAGAAAGAGTGGTGTGCAGAAAGCAACAGGAAAGTATCGCATTTATATTTTGAAAGAAAAACTGCAAAGATGAAAGTGAATAGAAGCGAAACATTTGAAATGTGGATATGGAGAAGAATGGAGCGTGTGAAATGCACAGACAATAAGAAATGAAGCTATACTAGAAAGAGTGAAAAAAGAATAATGTTGAAACTGATCAGGAAGAGAAAAAGGAATTGGCTGGGTCACTGGCTGAGAAGAAACTGCCTACTGAAGGATGCACTGGAAGGAATGGTGAACGGGAGAAGAGTTCGGGGCAGTAAAAGATATCAGATGATAGACGACTTTAAGATATATGGATCATATGCGGAGACAAAGAGGAAGGCAAAAAAATAGGAAAGATTGGAGAATGCTGGGTTTGCAGATATGCTCTTGGGCAGAAAGCTATGAATGAATTAATGAATGCCCTTATTTATTATTATTATTATTATTATTATTATTATTATTATTATTATTATTATTATTATTATCATCATCATTATTATACAGAATAAATATGGGCAATGCCTGTTATTATTCGGTTGAGAAGTTTTTGTCATCTAGTCTTCTGTCAAAAAATCTGAAAGTTAGAATTTATAAAACAGTTATATTACCGGTTGTTCTTTATGGTTGTGAAACTTGGACTCTCAATTTGAGAGAGGAACATAGGTTAAGGGTGTTTGAGAATAAGGTGCTTAGGAAAATATTTGGGGCTAAGAGGGATGAAGTTACAGGAGAATGGAGAAAGTTACACAACACAGAACTGCACGCATTGTATTCTTCACCTGACATAATTAGGAACATTAAATCCAGACGTTTGAGATGGGCAGGTCGTGTAGCACGTATGGACGAATCCAGAAATGCATATAGAGTGTTAGTTGGGAGACCGGAGGGAAAAAGACCTTTAGGGAGGCCGAGACGTAGATGGGAAGATAATATTAAAGTTGATTTGAGGGAGATGGGATATGATGATAGAGACTGGATTGGTCTTGCTCAGGATAGGGATCAATGGCGGGCTTATGTGAGGGCGGCAATGAACCTACGGGTTCCTTAAAAGCCAGTAAGTAAGTATTATTATTATTATTGAGTATAATTAGTTACCATTTGCCCATTTGCAGTGTAAATAAATACATAATACATCTTTCCTTTCTTTGTTATTGTTTTTCTTCGCATCTGCTCTCTCTCTCTCTCTCTCTCCCACCTTTTCTTTCTTCTATTGTTCTTGTCTATTTTTTCCTCTCTCCTTCCTACGTCACGCATCTATCTACGTACCTGCAACCCACCCTGCTTCCTTCCCTCCGGCAGGGCCGCCAGCAGACAGTTCGGCGCAGAACGTGTCTTAACGGCCGTGTTCTCCAGGAGAACTTTGTGAGTGGAATTGTGCGAGTAATATGCGAGCCTAATTGAATGCGGCCGCTTTATTTTGTAGCTTGTAAGGCAGGCATCCCGTGTTCGACCAGCAACACAACACAGCGATTCTTGTTCCGCCTTGTTACGGCTCTTCATTAACAGCGCAGACTGACCGTGTTCAGTCCATGAACAGACCAGTTTTTCTGAACTCTCCACCCGGGGCACGACCAAACAAACAGCGGCCACCACCATCTTGTTGTTGTTGTTATTATTATTATTATTATTATTATTACTCTCATTCATTCCTAAACAGATTATTTTGGGCAATTATACAGGGACATCATTTTATTTTTTAACATTTTTTATTAACCTGGCTATACCTTTAGAGAACCGGAAACATTCTACCATTCGGCTGAACAGATGGAAAAACTATTTTGGGCAATTTACGTAAACTAGGAAAATCGCGATTTTGACATTAGGGTTTAATCAAAATAGAAATGATCGAAGGTATTCATTATGCAATGTATATTATATTCAAATTACAAAGGATGAAGTTAAATTGAAAAATAATCATAATATGGATATTTAAACACATTTTTAAAAGCCATTTATACAGGCGTCAGTTCTTTTGTGAATCCTATAGACTATTGCACTTTCCAATTGCCAGTTTCGTCTTTTGTACTAGTAACTCATGTTGAAATAATTCTGTACCTACTCTATAAAAAGAATACCTTACGTACTGTAAATTCAAAAGATAAAATTACTCAGACAGTGCTATCTACTGTCCGTCCAAGTGGTTATGCCGCAGGATCGTAGAAAGGGAGAAATCACGTGACAGTTAATCACTTAACGAGGCCCTTTTATTTAAGTTATTTTAAGCAGTTGTATAAAAACGTAAACGTCCTCCTAACGGAAATTAATGTTTTGATCAGCTTTTACAGAGGGGCGTGCAGAAGCAGGTTTCAGCTGCGAAAATGTAATTCAAATTAATAAAAGAACATATTTCTGGTGCGGCCTTGATTCTGTCTGGAGGACATTTGGAACTTCATTAGCGCATTATCTCAGGTACAATAAAAATTTATAAACCTGTACTTGACCAAATTTGAGAAAAAATACAAATTGAGTACCAGAACAATGGAAGGATTGTCCATAATCGTGGAAGGGCATTATCTATTTTTGCAATTTGGGAAAAGGAAATTGTACCAGAACAATGGAAGAGTCCTAACTGCCTATTTTTAAGAAGGGGACAAGACTAACTGTAGTAACTTTCGAGGAATATCACTTTTGTTGACGTCGTACAAAATTTTGTCGAATATCCTTTTGAGAAGATTAACTCTATATATAGATGAAATTATTCGGGATCATCAGTGTGGATTTTAGGCGTAATAGATCAACTATTGACCAGATATTTTGTATTCGACAGATACTGAGAGAAAAATGGGAGTATAAGGGTACAGTACATCAGTTATTCATAGATTTCAAAAAGGCATATGACTCGGTTAAGAGGGAAGTTTATATGATATTCTTATTGAATTTGGTATTCCCAAGAAACTAGTTCGATTAATTAAAATGTGTCTCAGTGAAACGTACAGCAGAGTTCGTTTAGGTCAGTTTCTGTCAGATGCGTTTCCAATTCACTGCGGGCTAAAGCAAGGAGATGCACTATCAAAACTTTGCTCTAGAATATGCCATTAGGAAAGTTCAGGATAACAGAGAGGTTTGGAATTGAACGGGTTACATCAGCTGCTTGTCTATGCGGATGACATGAATATATTAGGAGAAAATCCACAAATGATTAGGAAAATACGGGAATTTTACTTGAAGCAAGTAAAGAGATAGGTTTGGAAGTAAATCCCGAAAAGACAAAGTATATGATTATGTCTCGTGACGAGAATATTGTACGAAATGGGAATATAAAAATTGGAAATTTATTCTTTGAAGAAGTGGAAAAATTCAAATACCTGGGAGCAACAGTAACAAATATAAATGATACTCGGGAGGAAATTAAATACAGAATAAACATGGAAAATGCCTGTTATTATTCGGTTGAGAAGCTTTTATCATCCAGTCTGCTGTCAAAAAATCTGAAAGTTTGAATTTATAAAACAGTTATATTACAGGTTGTTCTTTATGGTTATGAAACTTGGACTCTCACTTTGAGAGAGGAACATAGGTTAAGGGTGTTTGGGAATAATGTGCTTAGGAAAATATTTGGAGCTAAGAGAGATGAAGTTACAGGAGAATGGAGAAATTAAACAAAACGCAGAACTGTACGCATTGCATTCTTCACCTGACATAATTGTGTAGGAACATTAAATCCAGACGTTTGAGATGGGCAGGGCATGTAGCACGTATGGGCGAATCCAGAAATGCATACAGAATGTTAGTTGGGAGGCCGGAGGAAAAAGACCTTTGGGGAGGCCGAGACGTAGGTGGGAAGATAATATTAAAATGGATTTGAGGGAGGTGGGATATGATGATAGAGACTGGATTAATCTTGCTCAGGATAGGGACCAATGGCGGGCTTATGTGAGGGCGGCAATGAACCTCCGGGTTCTTAAAAGCCAGTAAGTAAGTAAGTAAATTCTCTCTGAAAAACTAAGTATGTTAAAATACTGATGCTGCATCTAACTGCATAAAATATCACAAATAATGTTTTATAAACTGACGAATCGTCACGAAAGAAAGGAAGTCTTCTATATTCAATTATAAATTTAGAATTCATCCTAAGTTAGAAGTTTACTTTTAAGGAGTAGACAATGATGTAATTGGGGATAGATTTGTGGCGGAGATATGCAATGATATTAAGGCGAAATGAAATTATAAATTATATTAGAGAAAACTGAAAGCAATAAACTGAAGGAACTCGAGAGGAACTGACTCCATTTCTGAGGAGTGTTTCGAAATGGACGTCACTATACATTGATTTAGGTACAAAGAGTAAAGGCTCATTCACAATGAAAATTAAATATAACCTAAGCGTTAACTTAAAAATGTAAACGTTACGGTAAAATCAAGAATATTCACGATGGGAACATAAACATAACCGCAAAGATACTTGGTAACCATGGAAACATAACAACGACGCCATTTTCTCATATTCTGTCGTATACCTCAGAGCTCCACGATTGTGTTCTGTTTGCAAATCACGTAAATATAAGCATGAAAGTTTAGAGTTCGCAAACTTTCATGTTAACGTCTTACGGTAATGTTAATGTCAATGCTTATTTGAATCATTGTGAATGATCCCATTTGGTAGCCTGGGCGCAAAGTTCTGTGTTTATGTTACGGTTATGTTTAATTTTCATTGTGAATGGGTCTTAAGAAATTCTATGACTGGGAGTCTGTGGGAAAAGGCATGGGTTGCTAGGGAGACCTGGAGAAAAAAACCGAGCATCGAAAGATGTGTAAATATTGTAAAATATAATTGAAGTCTTCACGAACAATATCCAAAGATATTAGCGTGGTACATCCAATCTCTGTGACTCAACAACTGGTGCGACGTCGCTAAACTTAAAGCCGGAACTCTGTAGACCCGAATCAGTTAACTCGTAAAAATATTAGCACAGCAAATGACAGGAGGGGGGGGGGAGGTCTCGAAGGGACGGTGAGGCTTGCTGGAATAAATTAAATACATCGCTTGTCTGAAATTAACTCAGCAACCCAATGCAATTGCAAAGGGCTCCTTTAATGATGAATTTTTCCGGTCAAGAGATTTCAGAATTCCCATCCACCATCACATTGTACTCCTCGCTTCAAAAGTACGTTTTGTTCATTGGTTTTAAAGTCATAATGTTGATACGGGGATAAAGAGGTAATTAGCAAGGACTGCCTGTGAGAATTAGTCAAAACAGTTTCCGTGTTCAACAGCCACCATCCCTTCAGCTCCAAAGGGTCCATTCCGTCTAATATCAAAATTTACCAAGTTAATTGAGCTGTCCTCAAAGCTTATCAGTTTCAGAGGCAGAATTACAATTCTTTGCTCCGTATTAATTGAGCTGTTCAGAGCAAAAATGGTGTAGAGTAAGTCAAAATTAGGTAAAGAAGTTTAAAGTAAAAATTCTGTAAAATACAGCGCAAAGTAGCAATTAATATGGCCTTCGTGCTATCCACTGACTACTAATATTTTAAATAAATTAAAGCGACAAATTTATTGTACATAATATGACGATGTTTCTGGCCAAAAGCACATAAGTTCGATTTCTGAGGAATTCTAGAAGATTATTGGTGTACAAAATGACTACGGGACAGATTTTCCTGGAGAAGACGTGAACAATGAAAGATATTATGACTTAGTAATAACCAACGAACGGATTTCTATGTAGACTAGTGGCTTGTACAGAAAATGCTGCAAACTAAGTTCATTAGACGTTCAAATAAAAATTTTTCACATTTATTTTCAATGAAGAATACCAGACATTTTGAAAGTTATTTGCTTCCATATTAATGAAACATACTCCCTCTGAATGGTTTTTTTATGCCAAATACTTTTTCTTGAGCCTATCCACCTTCAGTTTTTTAGTTTGAACGCGAAAATGCAAGTGACAATGTCAGGACGATCCGTCAGTTTTTCATGTCATAGCATGGCATTAACTACAATAATATTTCATTTCTAATGATAATAATGTCATGAAACCAGCTCAAGTTTTGTAGTTTTTAATATCCAATACACAGCTGTACTCAGTAAAATTACACATCACAGAATAAGAACTGTAAATTATTTTTAGTAAGTCTTCAAGTTTTTAATAACCAATTTAATTTGAGCTCTAAATATGTCAGCATTCTTGCAGATCATGGCCTTCGTGTAATATTGTTTACTGTAGTGTGTGTTTTGTTTTATTCTGAAATGCAATTAGTTAGTGACGACAGATGGATTTTAGAAAATAGGAAAATTATGTTGAAAAATTGACATTTCACTGAACACTACTATTTTTCTGAAAAACTTTGGGTTCCAAGCTTCAAAATGAGCGGTCATTTAATAAAATCCGTTCAGGCGTTTTCCCGTAATTTCCATTACCAGTTCAAATTATATATATATATATATATATATATATATATATATATATATAGACGTATATGTATTTATGAAACTTAAATCAGTTATTTTGTATTATCTTCGTGTATTACAATGCGTATAATTGAAAGTATTCTTTTTATTTTCCATATTTGGCCCTATTTTCCAGCAAATAAATTTCTATATCTAGAAAGAGCCTAGTTTTCGAGATATGATTTTTTCAAATTCTTCAATCCAGAGCTGTAACAGCTAATGCAAACAATGCTAGACGTATCAGGCAATAAATTTCATCTAATTGCATACGCACTATCAAAATCTCCTTAAATAATATAAGTTATGAAAGTGGCATGTCAGATATATAATATTCATGAAATTGACTATAGAATAGTCTATGAAGAAACGATGAGGAAATGTAAACATCCTGAAATAACTTGCTGCACTGATCACAGTGGTGAAATCGTTGTTCACGTGTCTACCAAAAGAATGCTATGATCAATGACAGATGGAAAGTATAGGGCTACTTCTTGAAACAACTTGAATATGAGAGTTTTTATAAGCTTCCCTGATTTTGAGGGAAATGCTTAAACAGTTGGGTCTTAATACTTTTTCTTATTCATGATGGCAATGGAGATATGAGACATATGAATGTCAAGGAATTATTTTGGATAATCATATCTCGAAGGCTAGGGTTTCTCCGGATGTAGAAATTTATAGGGATATTTCTAATTTCAAATGCAACATATGGGGGGAAAATCGTTGTGAAAATTCATTACCACTTGGTGAACTTTCCTTGTTAGATGACTGTATACAAAGAACTTCTTGGAGATATCAGATAGTGTAATATTCTCCCTTAAAGATTACTTCATAGTAACCAGTCCATTAAAGGTCAGTACGTATTGGTTGTCCAAAAATTACGTTCTTCATTAATCTTGCATTGTACCGACAATTTTCAAAGTGTTAAAATCTGGATGCAGGAAATACAATAAGTACGATGTTTTAAAATTGAATTCATTTTTGACGGCATGTTGTCGCCATGTGGCACTAGTAAATAAATAAATAAATAAATAAATAAATAAATAAATAAATAAATAAATAAATAAATGAGTGAGTAAATGATTGAGAGAATGAGTGAGTGAGTGAATGAGTGAGTGAGTAAATGAATGAGTGAGTGAATGAGTAAATAAAGAAGTAAATAAATAAATAAGAAGGTAAGTAAGTAAATAAATAAATAAGAAAATAAATAAATAAGTCAATAAATAAATGAATGAGTGAATGAATGAGTAAATAAAAAAGTAAATAAATAATTAAATAACTAGGTAAGTAAGTAAATAAATAAATAAGTAAATAAATCAAATAAATAAGTAAATAAATAAATGAATGAGTGAGTAAATGAGTGAGTAAATGAATGAGTGAATGAATGAGTAAATAAACAAGTAAATAAATAAATAAGTAGGTAAATAAGTAAATAAATAAATAAGTAGATAAGTAAGTAAATAAATAAATAAGTAGTGGTGAGTGAATGAGTAAATAAATAAATAAATAAGTAGGTAAATAAATAAATAAATAAGTAAATAAATGAATAAGTAAGCAAAGAAATAAGTAAATAAATATATGAATGTGTGAGTGAATGAGTAAATAAATAAATAAGTGGGTAAGTAAGTAAATAAATAAGTGGGTAAGTAAGTAAATAAATAAATAAGTAGGTAAGTAAAAAAATAAGTAAATAAATAAGCAAATAAATAAATAAGTAAATAAATATATGAATGCGTGAGTGAATGAGTAAATAAAGAAGTAAATAAATAAGTAAATAAATAAATAAGTAAATAAATACGTAAGTAAATACTGTAAATGAATAAGTAAGCAAAGAAATAAGTAAATGAATAATTAAGTAAATAAGTAAATAAGTAAGTAAGTGAATAAATAAGTAAGTAAATACGTAAGTAAATAAATGAGTAAGTAAATGCAAAGAAATAAGTAAATGAATAATTAAAGTAAATAAATAAATAAGTAAATAAATAACGTAAATAAATAAATAAATAAGTAAGCAAAGAAATAAGTAAATGAATAATTAAGTAAATAAGTAAGTGAATAAATAAGTAAATAAATACGTAAGTAAATAAATGAATAAGTAAGCAAAGAAATAAGTAAGTGAATAATTAAGTAAATAAATAAATAAGTAAATAAATAAATAAGTAAATAAAGTAAATAAGTAAGTGAATAAATAAGTAAATAAATAAATAAATAAATAAAGAAAAATAAGAAAAATAAATAAATAAAAAGTAAGTAAATAAGTAAATAACTAAATAAGTAAGTAAAAAAAATAAGTAAATAATAAAAAAATAATAAATAATAATAATAATAATAATAATAATAATAATAATAATAATAATAATGTTATTGTAGTAGCAGCAGCAATATCAACATTCACAGTAGTTTAGTTGCTTCTGTAGTTAGTATTTGTGAAGGAAGCGCTTCACTGCGTTCGAACCCGGTGCCTCCAGAGGCTTCAAGGCTCGTGCGGTGTAAATAATGATAATGGCGGCTGCGATTGTCAACAGTTTTCAAAGCTGCATCGTGGGTTTCGTGTCTGCAGAGCCAGGGGCGACTTTCATTAGCACGCAGTCTGTTAATCCGTGAAAGCGCGGCCCGATTATCTGTTGTTTTGATCATTGCCGCCATTTTCATTCGGTGCGAATTTAAGAATTGACAGTCTTCAAATGAGGTCGATCCGCCGCGTACGACTGCGTTTGTTTCAGAGAGCACTCCGAGCGCCAAATAGCGTTAATGGAAAACACTACAACTCTCGAAGCCACACGACAGTCAGTTTTTTTTTCTACAGAATAATATTATAAAGAATAAACATCTCAAACTGCTTTTCTGCCCATTTTGCGTGATGAAAGAGGGCTGTGACTTCTTTAAAAGGTTCCGCAAACGCGTCAAATGAAGGCGGGTAAATTCTTTTACTTACGAGGAGCTGCTACAGAAGCAACACACTGCAGAATTGACGAGTTTTCCAATAATGGATTATCAAAGTACAGAATGTCATCGTTGCATGGCGCCAGTCTCTCGACTCACAGCGACCTGGATGCCTTAAAGCGGTGCGCCTGTCCCACAAATTGCTGGACGATTTCCTGAATTAGAGTTCTTCGATAATAATCGAATATGAGTTGCTATACAGGATCCAAACATCGCCTACCTCGTTGCATAATCTAGTAAGAACTTAAAACGGCTTTGCTTCTAGAAAAATAAATAAAAGTTAACAGGTTTTCCTTATTCCTCAGTGATGTACCAGCTGCAATAACAAGTTTTATAATATTAATTACTTACTGGCTTTTAAGCAACCTGGAGGTTCATTGCCGCCCTCACATAAGCCCGCCATCGGTCCCTATCCTGTGCAAGATTAATCCAGTCTCTATCATCATTTCCCACCTCACTCAAATCCATTTTAATATTATCCTCCCATCTACGTCTCGGCCTACCCAAAGGTCTTTTTCCCTCCGGCCTCCCAACTAACACTCTATATGCATTTCTGGATTCGCCCATACGTGCTACATGCCCTGCCCATCTCAAACGTCTGGATTTAATGTTCCTAATTATGTCAGGTGAAGAATACAATGCATGCAGTTCTGTGTTGTGTAACTTTCTCCATTCTCCTGTAACTTCATCCCTCTTAGCCCCAAATATTTTTCTAAGCACCTTATTCTCAAACACCCTTAATCTCTGTTCCTCTCTCAAAGTGAGAGTCCAAGTTTCACAACCATACAGAACAACCGGTAATATAACTGTTTTATAAATTCTAACTTTCAGATTTTTTGACAGCAGACTGGATGATAAAAGCTTCTCAACCGAATATATATTTATTCTGCGTTTAATTTCCTCCCGAGTGTCATTTATATTTGTTACTGTTGCCCCAAGATATTTGAATTTTTCCACCTCTTCGAAGGATAAATCTCCAATTTTTATAGTTCCATTTCGTACAATATTCTCGTCATGAGACATAATCATATACTTTGTCTTTTCGGGATTTACTTCCAAACCTATCTCTTTACTTGCTTCAAGTAGAATTTCCGTATTTTCCCTAATTGTTTGTGGATTTTCTCCTAACATATTCACGTCATCCGCATAGACAAGAAGCATGTTTTTTTTTTTTTAATTTTTTTTTTCAATTTTTATAATATTATATAAATAAATTATATGATAAAGTAATATAAGTATACAATATATAGGC
>JAJSOF020000035.1:126784-250757 GCA_025594305.2 Periplaneta americana
CCGTCATGCATTGCGAGAGAAACGCCCTGGAAAGAAGATCATCCTGCAACACGATAACGCTTGGTCTCACACTGATCGTGTCACCGTGGAGAAAATCAGAACATTTGGGTGGGAAATTCTTCCGCAATCTCCCTACAGTCCCGACTTGGCACCCTTCGACTATCATCTTTTCGGTTCTGTAAAGGAGCAGCAGCGAGGTCAACGCTACGAGACGCTGGAGGACATCCGGAAAGCAGTGCGTCAGTGTCTACGGGAAGATGAAACGGACTTCTACAGCAAGGGAATTTTCAAAGTAACAGAACGGCGGGAAAAATGTGTGCAAAGAAATGGAGACTATGTTGAAAAGTGACAGAAAAGTCTGTAGATTAAGAGGATGTATCTGGTTTGCGTAAAAAATAAAAATTTATATTTAAAACAATGGGTAGCTCATGACTTTCAGTATGACCCTCGTATAATGTAGAATAACACGTCAACTTTGAACATAGACATTGTCAGTACCTTTTTTACAAAGTTTTAAACGCTAGTGTAACATATAAGGCCCTTATCTTTTCCACATAACTCGTAATGAAAGAGCATTAAGACACTGCCTTTTTAATTCAGTGCTGCACCGTGATGTCATGGTTTTTAGAAAAATAGTGTATGGAGAAGGCCGTGTTTCAAGAATACATATCCATATACCTTACTATAATAATACCGGACTGCTGTATACTAGCAGCATTCACTTGAGTGCGAAATATCGCGGACCTGACATCTAGCGGAGAGGGATGGAATTACGTCCACATATACAAATGTTAACATAGCGGGATTCGGACTATTGTTTAAAACGTGAGTTACTAATGTGGAATTATATATGAAACACTTAAGAAATGTTGAATAGTATTTAATGTAAAATTATTATCTCATATCAGAGCTGCATATTATGAGAATATTGCATACTTTATATTACTTTCCGTAATTAATTGTTACATATTTTTTCTTTGTTTTACTGAGATAAAATCAGTTCTGACATTAGGAATGAATTTACAATAATGCTTTATATACGCATTGCTGACAACTGCAAAGATAAAATTGATAGTAATCTGATGCTTGTAATAATTAATAAATGCATGTGGACAACAATAAAACTTAATTTGCTAAAACCTTAAAATTTCCAATATATTTTAACGTCTATTCATTTATTAGGCCTAAATAAAATGCTAATTTTTATTGCTCTATCAACACAAAGACGAAGGAATTAGGCCTACTAAAGAATGTTATTGACTCACGTTTTATGATCCCTCGGAAATCGAAAGTACGATTTGGAGCAGTTTGTAATGCTGTAATTGTCACAATTATAAACAGCACATATACACCCTGACATTTCAACACAGCACTAATTAATAAAACTATTAACTAGCCCAGCAACAATATACATTGCAGTTGATTACAGCTTGTTTCTCGAGTACCGCCACACCGGCCGCCTAGGTAGCAGCATCAGCGTCTTTCGCACGTAAAACTGCTATCTGTCCGGTATTATTATAGTAAGGTATTTGTCCAAAGCTCCCTAGTCGACTACTTGCTAGCTTTGAGACACGGCCTTAAGATTACCTCGTGCTCGCAAATAACTCTTAAAATTAGGTTATTACTAGCCGTACCCGTGCGCTCCGCTGCACCCGTTAGAAATAAATATAAAGTAATTACATAATTAAAATAGGACGTTTGATCCAGGGAACATTCGTGTTTGATAGAAGGATAAATCGTTTAATATGTTACTTAATTTAAATTGTATTTAAAATATTAAAATGCGATCATTTTGATCCAGAGACCACTCATTTGGTGCAATGACAATTCCTTTAACATGTTTCTTAATTGTTATTACCAATTATTTTTGGAAAAGCGAAAATTAACAGAAAAATTTTGGCTACAGATTTATTATTATGTTTATATTATATTATATTATATTATATTATATTATATTATATTATATTATATTATATTATATTATATTATAAAAAGTGTGTTGATAACGGATGTACTCGAATTAGAAAGTTTTTAATTTGTTGTGGGAGCTCTTGAATCTCAGGAGGAACAGCTTTTACAACAGCGCAACATAATCTGCTTGGCCCATTACCCAATTTTTTTGCATTGCATTTATTGCATATATATTTTATGTATTTTAACACGATTCAATTGAGCACAGTTAAAATTTGAATTATACAATAATGGATTTCTAAGCTAACGTACTATTACTGCATACTAAATCACTACACTCTCGTTGTTCGTTAATTTTCTGAGATAAAAATGAATATGTTCATAAACATTATTTTAAGAAACACAGGAAATGAATATACAGAATAACCTATCAAGTTTTCTGTGCATAAGAAGCTATTTTAATCTTACCTGTCCTCAATTCACTCACAAGTTACTGTAATAACATTATAGCATTATGTCCATCCAGAGAAACTACACTTTCCAATGATGAAATAATAATTAATTATACAAATCGGTTAATTTAGGTTCCGATATTACTTCATACAAACACAGAAACATTGTCTGTAGGCTATGTTTCATAGCTTTCGATTGTTGTGTCCAAGGCCCCTTATAGACGAAGTCATTTGTTTTTTCTTTCAATACACCGCCTTAGATGGCAGTTATTTTAATTTTAAAACTCATTTATCTCATTACATATCAGTCCTATCAAAATTTTTCAAAGAATAAAACTTATCGAAAGTGATTTTTAAAGAAATGTTTGTTATGTAATATTTTTCGCAAAAATCAATAATAAGCGAGATATTTCGATTTATTTAATTCAGGCCCCCTTACAACCCCCCTTTTAAATAATGTATTTTGAATGCCATATAGCCTAAAATCTAAGTTACGACGAACTTAATTTATATTCCAATTTTCATCGAAATCGGTTCAGCCATTATCGCGTGAAAAGGTAACAAACATACAGACAGACATACAAACAAAAATTTCAAAAAAGCGATTTTCGGTTTCAGGGTGGTTAATTATATATGTTAGGACCAATTATTTTTGGAAAATCGAAAATTACCAGAAAAATTTCGGCTACAGATTTATTATTAGTATAGATTGTCTGAGGAAAAAACAGTAAAACATGCTTTCGAGTTCCGAAAGAGACGGAGAACCGGGAAGGAAATTCTTAATTTGATGTAACTGCAAGATGCGCTCTGGTGTCTTGCACTCCATGTCAGCGAGCTCAGCGGCGCATAACAAGACCGGAGCAGGTGACACAAATCAATACAGAAATGGACTAAAACGTCGTACGCAAGACTTTGCCTAAATAGGAGAAATCAGGTTCGAGAAGCGACACGACCGCTCCTGCTGGCCTCCGGGCGAAATTAAGAAACAAATCAGCATCGCGCAGCAGTTGACGATTGTTACGTAATCTCCGCCCTTCGCTTTCTCCGTGGATGCGTCCAGTTGCTAATTGTCACAGATGTCTCCAGTTTATCCTCAACTGTTGCGAAAGACAGGGGACGGCGTAATTGGACATCTCGCCGCTAGGGTCGCAGCTACGGTTGCCAACCTAGAGTCATTCATGGGCCCTGCAGGCAAGGTCCCATCATCTATTGATGTGCCAGAAACCCCAAGTTCTTAAAACATAATATTGAAATAAAATTGCTTTTTTGATTCCCGTCAATGACTTGTCAAATTATAATAATATCATAAAGTAAAATTCTTTACATATTACATAGTGTCCATATTCCTCGTATAAACGTTTTCGCTATTCTTTGTGGCATCATTAGATACTTTTGGTTTTCAATAAAATAATCTCATATTTATGTGATATCCTAATTATAATGTACTTACTTACTTACTGGCTTTTAAGGAATCCGGAGGTTCATTGCCGCCCTCACATAAGCCTGCCATTGGTCCCTATCCTGTGCAAGATTAATCCAGTCTCTATCATCATATCACACCTCCCTCAAATCCATTTTTATATTATCTTCCCATCTACGTTTCGGCCTCCCCAAAAGTCTTTTTTCCTCCGGCCTCCCAACTAACACTCTATACTTATGCATTTCTGGATTCGCCCATACGTGCTACATGCCCTGTCCATCTCAAACGTTTGGATTTAATGTTCCTAATTATGTCAGGTGAAGAATACAATGCGTGCAGTTCTGCGTTGTGTAACTTTCTCCATTCTCCTGTAACTTCATCCCTCTTAGCCCCAAATATTTTCCTAAGAACCTTATTCTCAAACACCCTTAACCTATGTTCCTCTCTCAAAGTGAGAGTCCAAGTTTCACAACCATAAAGAAAAACGGGTAATATAATTTTATTGTTTTATAAATTCTTTCAGATTTTTTGACAGCAATGTCTCCAATATGAATTGTAAATATCTTAAAACATAGATGAGCATCGGAAACCTGTACTACCCCCAGACATTACCCCGGGTTACTTTTACTATTACAGATCATCAATGAAATGAGGGGAAGTAGAGTGTGATGGAATGAAAGAGGGAAACGGGAGTACCCGAAGAAAATCCTCTGCAACGTCTGACTGAACCCGAGCCGCCTGGATGGAAGATCAGACCACTAGCACTGTATACAGAGACGCGGCAAGGCTCTGGTATTGGTGTGGGCTGAAGTGACGTATCGGAAAAAGAAACACCTGCATGAAGATGGAGGGGTGTCAAGAAGAAAGTAGATCTTAAAGCAGGCAAAACTGTTCCACATTATTAGAGCTTGGATTTCAATGACCTAAAAACTATGGAAATATGCAGGCACTTATGCTCAACAAAATACCAAAATATGACATAAAACTTGGAACTATGACGGAAAGAAATTAAATATTTTCCAAAAATTACATAGAAAACTTTTTATTCACTATTCTACAAAATTGTTTCTTCACTATTAACTCCTTGTATTAGTCATAGCGGACTGTTCAACCTATAAGGGTTGTCCTCTTCGTGACTAATTCCTTTACAGCTATGTTGACTGTTATGAATCACCACCTGGCAACAGCGGCGCGTAAAAGGGAGGGGTGAAGAGGTAGAAGGTGAGACCGACCAGCAATAATCTGGCCGTATTCCTAACATTATTTTGTAGCTTGTGTTTTGAGAACTTGCTGCTGACGAATCCAGTTACCTTCAAACTTCATTTAAACACAAAATATTTTTAATAAAAAAATCCAAAATAAATAACCAAACGCAAATAAAATCTCTTGTCTTTATTGATACATAACGTATGAATAATACTTGGAGAACTGTTACAACAATTAAGGATACCCCTGATATAGAAGTTCCCATACGTTCACTGATGAACCAGAAGGATTTTTGTATGAGTAATGTATTAAAATTTTTCATTGCGTTTTCTCACACTTTAAGTTTTCAGTATTTCCATTCCTATAAAATGCTCTTTGCGAAACAGATTTTGTGATAGATAGTTAAAATTCGGTATTTAAATTCACAGATATCTAGTGAATAAAAATAGCTCTGGGTTTTGTAGAGAATACAATTTCAATATATATACCTATATATTTTTTCAGTTCTTAATATTTTTTTTTATTTTCTTAGAAAAAAATACGATATTTAAACAATTCTAGAGGCTTATCTAACGAATCTACATTGAAACACAGGGCTATTTAAGTAAGTATATGTATACAAACCATATTCAGAAATTATGAGACAGAAAAAAATAAAGTTGTTACGCAAGGGACTTTTTGAGTTACTCGCCCCAAAAATGTAAAGCTGCCCATAACTTATGAACCATGAGAGCTACAAAGACACATTTTTATGAATTCTTTAGTTACGTATATTAGTATACACCTATGGTCAAAATTGGAAAAATCTAGTTTTTATAGTTTAGAATTTCGTAATTTTACTCATGGGTACGCCTATGGTCAAAATTTAAAAAATCTAGCTTTTATAGTTTAGAATTTTGTAATTTTACTCATGGGTACGCCTATGGTCAAAATTGAAAAAATCTAGTTTTTATAGTTCAGAATTTCGTGATTTTACTCATGGGTACACCTATGGTCGAAATTTGAAAACATCTAGGTTATTATAGTTTGAGAAAAGAATAATTTGAAATTTACTCGAAAGGGTACCTATGGTCAAAATTTGAAAAATCTAGCTTTTATAGTTTAGAATTTTGTAATTTTAGTCATGGGTACACCCATTGTCAAAATTGGAAAAATCTAGTTTTTATAGTTTAGAATTTCGTAATTTTACTCATGGGTACGCCTATGGTCAAAATTTAAAAAATCTAGCTTTTATAGTTTAGAATTTTGTAATTTTACTCATGGGTACACCTATGGTCAAAATTTCAAAAATCTAGTTTTATAGTTTAGAATTTTGTAATTTTACTCATGGGTACACCTATGGTCAAAATTTGAAAAATCTAGCTTTTATAGTTTAGAATTTTGTAATTTTACTCATGGTTACGCCTATGGTCAAAATTGAAAAAATCTAGCTTTTATAGTTTAGAATTTCGTAATTTTACTCATGGGTGTACGTATGGTCGAAATTTGAAAAACCTAGCTTTTATAGTTTAGAATTTCGTGATTTTACTAATGGGTACACCTATGGTCAAACTTTGAAAAATCTAACTTTTATAGTTTAGAATTTCGTAATTTTACTCATGGGTACCTTTAATTGTAATACGTCCGAAAATATGCTTCTATACCATTTTCGGTCCACTATGACTGTATACTCAAATACGGTAAAATACGCATTTATATGGCCAATAAAAACCCGTGTTATCGTGTTCAGAAATACTAGAAATGTGTTTAATTAAATTAAGTTTGTAAAAATACACCAGGATAAAACACAACATATATATATATAATAATTTGAACTGGTAATGGAAATTACGGGAAAACGGCTGAACGGATTTTAATAAATGGCCCCTCATTTTGAAGCTTGGAACCCAAAGTTTTTTCGGGAAAATAGTAGTTTTCAGTGAAATGTCAATTTTCCTACATTATTTTCCTATTTTCCAAAATCCATTTGTCGTCAGTTTTGAGAACTAGCTAATTGCATTCAGGAGAAGCGAAGCGAGCATCAAGTCAGCCGTGTTACATTTCAGAATAAACAAAACACAAACTACAGTAAACAATATTACACGAAGGCCATGATCTGCAAGAATGCTGACATAGCTCAAATTAAATTGGTTATTAAGAACTTAACTTACTAAAAATAATTTACAGGTTCGATTCTGTGGTGTGTAATTTTCTGGGTACAGCTGTGTATTGGATATTAAAAACTACAAAACTTGAGGTGGTTTGATGACATTATTACTATTACAAATGAAATATTATTGTAGTTAATGCCATGATGTGACTATTTTTCATTAATTATACATATTAATGCTATTTTGATGATATGAAAGTGAAACGTTTTGGGGTTATATTTGTAGCTGTAGAGAATAACTTAAATTAGATTTTGATTTCTATATTTTACTGAGTGGCGGCTATATAGTATATATAGTATATGTTACTGAAAGCTATAAAACTTACGTAAGATAATAATATTATTAAAAATCAAATACTTTTGTAGTTATTAATCAAGTGGGGTTGGGTCTTTTTCATATATTTAATGGCGGTGTGGTGTAGATATTTATATGCGTGGTTCTCTTCAGTATTGGCTCTAGAGAGAGCATCTTTCATTATTATGGAAGCAAATAACTTTCAGAATGTCTGGTATTCTTCATTGAAAATAAATCTGGAAAATGTTTATTTGAACGTCTAATTACAGCATTTGCTGCACAAGCCACTAGTGTCATAGAAAGTCCGAGCCCAATACATCACATTCTGATACTGAGACTGTGAACCTAAACTTCGGCAGGCCGAGGAAGAGATGGGCAGAGTGCGAAATGTGGGAATGTGAGCTACAGTGCAGAGAGAGGAGCGCTCCGTGTGACAAGGTCCAGTGGCGGGTGGGACAGCTCTAACAGCTCTTCCCTCGAGTCAAACTGTGTCCGAGGTCAGCAGGATCAACTTCGTCCGACAGGGGATGCCTGTCCGCAGGGGAGGACGAGGACAAGGCAAGCGGTGCTCACCCGGGGCTCGCAACCCCCTAGGAATGGACGGACAACTGCAATGATTCCTTGGAGAACTTAACAAGCGTGGTCATCAGCAATGCCACCGCTAACATTTCGTTGTGAATATTCCCTAAATCTTATTATCCTCCTATAAACCTAGTGTTGATAGATTTGGAAGTAAATCCCGAAAAGACAAAGTATATGATTATGTCTCGTGACGAGAATATTGTACGAAATGGAAATATAAAAATTGGAAATTTATCCTTTGAAGAGGTGGAGAAGTTCAAATATCTTGCAGCAACAGTAACAAATATAAATGATACTCGGAACGAAATTAAACACAGAATAAATATGGGAAATGCCTGTTATTATTCGGTTGAGAAGCTCTTATCATCCAGTCTGCTGTCAAAAAATCTGAAAGTTAGAATTTATAAAACAGTTATATTACCGGTTGTTCTGTATGGTTGTGAAACTTGGACTCTCACTTTGAGAGAGGAACATAGGTTAAGGATGTTTGAGAATAACGTTCTTAGGAAAATATTTGGGGCTAAGAGGGATGAAGTTACAGGAAAATGGAAAGTTACACAACACAGAACTGCACGCATTGTATTCTTCACCTGACATAATTAGGAACATTAAATCCAGACGTTTGAGATGGGCAGGGCATGAAGCACGTATGGGCGAATCCAGAAATGCATATAGAGTGTTAGTTGGGAGGCCGGAGGGAAAAAGACCTTTAGGGAGGCCGAGACGTAGATGGGAAGATAATATTAAAATGGATTTGAGGGAAATGGGATATGTTGATAGAGAATGGATTAATCTTGCTCAGGATAGGGACCAATGGCGGGCTTATGTGAGGGCGGCAATGAACCTCCGGGTTCCTTAAAAGCCAGTAAGTAAGCAAACCTAGTATTAAAGGAGTTTAGAATATGGATTTAAAAAAGCCTTAAGTGCAATATTAATTTTTCCGCAGTGGTACCCAACCTGTGGTTCGCGGACCCAAGGTGTATTTTCAAACTATATTCTAACTGAGCTTAACTAAGAGTTTTCTGATTTCTATTAGCTTGCTAGAATACATTACTGGAGTTCGCCTGAGGGTCTTCTCTTGGCTTGCAAGTCTTGCATATCCACTACCCGATATTTTTAGTTTTTTAAATCCTAATCTTCAGGGTCCAACTTTAACTATGTTCAAATTTCAGGACCAGACTGCTTAAGAAATTAAACTTGTGATTTACCAATCTATAATTCGATTCATTTCCGTCTCTCAGCGACTTTCTAGTAAGCTTAACGCATGATGAATAACTCTTGTCCGATACCTTTGGAAGTATAAAAATATACATTAATTCACTGACATAAAATAATTAAGAGAATCAATATTATATTTTCTCAAATAGAAAAAAACGATTATTGTATGAAAAATTCCTTCTCGGAGACAAATAATACTTCGCCCGTCAAAAAGAGAGATACTCAGGGCGATTTCACTAACATGTTACTAACCCACAATTAAGTAGTTGTAATTTAACTTTAAAAAATCATATTTAATTCATTTACATTTCATGAAACTAATACGCATTTTAAATAAAGAAATTAATTTAATTCCCAGTTAAGTCATCACGGCCTTCGGAATCATAGTAAAATCGTAATTCCATGTCTTGTTAATGTAAGCAGTGACCTATATAGTGAATTCATTTGTTATATGACGACAATAAAATGTCGTCATAAACAGAGATAACCTCAAAACTTATTAAAATCATCGAAAAAAGGAATTTATAAAAAAAAAAGAAGAAGAAGAAAGAAGAAAGATTGGAAATAAAGAGAAATAGATTTCAATGTAAAAAGACGCATCCAACTGCCCTCAGCAATATTGAAGGCAAAACGGGATAATATGAAAGTAAAAGTAAGGAAATATCATGCAACAAGCAAAATGGAAGACTTCATGGATTTGCGCTATTCCAGCGCCTTCAAATGTAATATTAGGCTTACATGACAAATTTGTTATTCAATATTACTTTAGTTGCCGTATTTTAGGCAACCGAAGATTGATTAAACGTTTCTTCAATAAATGTATCATTTAAATAATATTACGAAGTACTTAACTATCAGTTGGAAATTCTAAATCACCTTCTGTAGTAGTCAAAATATGCTGTGCTTATATTTTTCTTAATCTAAACTGTATTTGGAAATTTTTTTCGTCCATTGTATTAAAATAATCTTCTCTTTTGGAAATTATCAAGTCCATCATTCTTCTCGCCATGATGAATTATTGTCATTAATGCAGGATTCATTATTTAAATGACCAAATATTGACCAATTAACTTAAATATGGTTTAATGAGAGCTTAAAGCCCAATTTGTGTTGGTGAAATGCTTTGACCTTTTAAGTGTCAATTAAAAAGAATTTCAAATGGCAATTAAAGTTAAACTCGTATGTTTGGTGTAATCGGCTGTTAGAATTATCTACTATTTCTGTTCTTTCTAACTTAACGGCCCCAGGGAACTTATTTTTGCGGCCCTCATAATCGCGTTCGAGTAGTCAAAATTTGTATAACCTCTTCAGTCCCGAATCTATATTTTTTTAAATTGAAAAAAGAAAAAGATCACATAATCATTCTGGGGTTCCAAAAATCCCAAATCAAGTCTTCACAGAAAATCAAATTTTGGTGCAATTTTGACTCTTGCTGCCCTAAAATTTGAAATTCTAATATATAAATCTGGTATAGAAATGTTGCAAAAATGATACTCTTCATTTCTATCAAATTTAATTATTCAAAAATTCAAAACTATCCAAGATATTTCAAAATAATTAAAAGAAAATTATGTATAGTATACGCTACAACAGAACTGAAGAGGATAAGCACTTGTTTTGGCGTTATTAACATGGTACAAGAAAAAAAAATAACTTTTTTATTTGTCCCCAACAGAATGTTTGCTTGTTAGCCCCAAATATTTTTCTAAGCACATTGTACACAAAAACACCCTTAACCTCTGTTCCTCTCTCAATGTGAGAGTCCAAGTTTCACAACCATACAGAACAACCGGTAATATAACTGTTTTATAAATTCTAACTTTCAGCTTTTTGAGAGCAGACTGGGTGACAAAAGCTTCTGAACCGAATAATTATAAACATTTCCCATATTTATTCTGCGTTTAATTTCCTATCGATTATCATTTATATTTGTTACTGTTGCTCCAAGATATTTGAATTTTTGCATTTCTTCAAATGATATATTTCCATTTCGTACTATGTTCTGGTCACGAGACATAATCATATACTTTGCCTTTTCGGGATTTACTTCCAAACCTATCTCTTTACTTGCTTCCAGTAAAATTCCCGTGTTTTCCCTATTAGTTTGTGGATTTTCTCCTAACATATTCACGTCATCCGCATAGACAAGCAGCTGATATAACCCGTTCAATTCTAAACCCTCCCTTTTATACATCTTGATTACACAACTTTTAACACTGTATCACTTCGGAATATGTATGGTAAGACTTTCCTGTGTTAAATTTCAACGTACCTCGTTTACATGTTTCGACTTATTTAAGGGTCATCTTCAGAACTGGTCGTTGTTGGTCTCGGCACCACTTGTTCTGTTTCCTGTGAGGGTGTGTTCCTATGGTATAGTGTAGATTTAAAGAGTGTGTGTGTTTTGAAGTTGAGTTGTATTTTGAGAATTTCGTTGGGGTGTGTTTGTATATTTCATATTGTTCTAGTGGGTTTAGTTTCTGACCCTCTTTTATCCTGTACTATCCTAATAGCATAATCTAGAGCAAAGTAGTTGATATAGCGTCGTTAAATAACCAAGTAAAAAAGTCTGGACACCTGGTTGTGGGGTTGTTATTACGAAGTGACAATACTAACTTGTGAAAGTAACAAGGTTTGATCTCGAGTCTCCAGAATTCAGCAGCTCCGCTATTCGCAATGTCGATTCCACCCGTGCCTTGCTTAGCCGCATTTCCTAACAATCAGTATCGAACAACTCTGGATGTTGATTTAGAAGTAAATCCGCGCGTCAGAAGAGCCCTTGTTTGTGCAACCCGGCCTGGCTGATCGGGAAGCCATGTCGATCACAGACCAACCAGATCTTTAATTTCCAGTGCGAAGTGCTTCCCCGTTGTCTCTCGAGTGCAGCTTCACTTGTTTAATGCGATGGACCTGGTGTGGGGCAGGGCACCTCGTTCAGTCCTGCTATCTTTTACAGAAGCGTGCAAATTAATCCGAACACGACATATTTTTACATTTTCTGTCACTGTTGGCCTCACAGCTCCTCATACCGCTTTAATTGAAATCTGTAGTACGTGTAATTCCATTGTTGAGGGTCTGTCGTTATTATTATTTTTTTTTTTGAATAATTTGTGACATTTTGCCTGTCGTTTTGTACTTATAAGCATTTCAGTTGTGTTGAAGACTTAATACTGCAATCCTGTGTACATTCTGTCGTCTTCACAAATGGATACAACTCCACGAAAATGGTCTAAAATTATAACATTAGCAGAGCATTCTTCTATGACACAGAGGCAAATTGCTGCAGAATGTCACATCGGTTTGGCTACTGTTAATTCGATCATAAAACAATATAGGGAGACTGGATCCATCACACCCCAGAAAAAAGGAAACTGTGGCCGGAAAAGGAAGACTTCACCTGCAGATGATCGTTTAATTGTCAGGAAAAGTAAATTAAATCCTAGACTAACTGCTGTCGACTTAACCCGCGAGTTAATGGCTACCACTGGGGCGAATATTCACGTCACAACAGTGCGGCGTAGGCTTTTGGAAGCTGGTCGAAGGGCTCGTAAGCCTATTAAGAAGCAACTGCTAACCCCTGTTATGTGCAAAAACGCTTAATGTGGGCAAAATTACATCAACACTGGACAGTGAATGACTGGAAGAATGTACTTTTTTCCGATGAGTCTCATTTCGAGGTCCACGGCCACCGTGTTTCTTACTTACGGAAAGGATCCGAAAAAGTAACAGCAGCTCATCTCCAACAAACACCCAAATACCCCCCTAAAGCAATGTTTTGGGGTTGTTTTACACATGAAGGGCCTGGAGCATTAATATCTATCAAGGGAATGATGAATTCTGACAAATATATTCACTTATTGGAAACCAGAATCGTACCCCAGCTGCAAAAATCATTTCCGGATGGCAGAGGTGTGTTCCAACAAGACCTGGCACCATGCCATACGTCTCGAAAAACTACAGAATTCTTCCACAAGAAGAATATTCAGGTACTCCCCTGGCCAGGCAACTCACCCGACATCAACCCCATTGAGAACTTGTGGTCAATTTGCTAAAGAAGAATGTAAAAAATGGATTGTTCTACAAAAGAGGAGATGATTTCTGCCCTCATTGGTGTATGGTTTCGCGATGAAGAAATGAAGAATATTTGTGGGAAATTAGTGGAATCTATGCCAAATCGTCTCAGAGCTGTTATTAGGAACAAGGGAGGAAACATAGATTAGCTACTGAGGTATGTCTTAGATCCTTTTTTTTTCCCGTTTGAGTGTTTTTTCATAAGTAATTACGTTGTTCGGATTAATTTGCACGCTACTGTAACTCTGGATACTTCCTGTAGCTTAAATATACGTACACTGCACTGGACTACAAGACAAATGCGGAGTCGAAGTCGCTATCGATTTGGAATATTATCGTGTTACGAGGACTTTCTTAGGAAACAAAAGAAATAGAGATTCACAGAAGGCTTTGCATATAAACTCTGAACTGGCCTGAATTTTCTAAAGAATTTTTATTCCATGCAAAGGAGAGATTTGTAGTTAAATGCTTCAATTAGATTAAATTTTTAGTTCTGTATCTGTATTTGTAATCTACATATGAAAATTACGGAAAACTGCTGAACGGATTTTAATCAATGACCACTCATTATGAAGCTTGCGACCCAACATTTTTCAGGAAAATAGTAGTTTTCAGTGAAATGTCAATTTTCCTACATCATTTTCCTATTTTCCAAAATCCATCTTTCGTCAGTTTTGAGAACTAATTAATTGCATTTCAGAATAAAACAAAACACACACTACAATAAACAGTAGACTATTACACGAAGGCCATGACCTACAGGATTCCTGACATACTTAGAGTTCAGATGGGTCAGATTCTATCACATCATAATGCCAATATGTCGATCTTCATTTGTGTAATATTTGATAACGTATAAAAATAATTTACAGGTCTGATTCTCTGGTCTGTAGTTTTCCAAGTACAGCTGTGTATTGGATATTAAGAACTACAAAACTTGAGAATGTTTGGTGACATTATTACCATTAAAAATGAAATATTATTATAGTTAATGCAACACATAATGGTATACTGATGATATGAAAGTGAAATCTTTTGGGGTCTTAAGTAAGCAGACGCAGAGAAAGAAGATTTTATATTAGATCTCCATTTCTATAATATACTGAGTAACGGCTATATATATATATATATATATATTTATATATATATATATATATATATATTACTGAGAATTATAAAAATTACGTAACAGCGTGGTCGATCGACGGATGTTGCGTCAACATTTGTTGAGACTATAAATTAGGAATTCCTATAACATCGACATCAACGTGAAGTTTCGATTCTATGCACGAGAACGTATAATCTCATAAACTTCTTTCCATCTGACTGTAGATAATTATTTGAAGAGAAGTAATATAATGATAACGAGATACTAAGGTTATTGTTATGATCTTACCACTACTTGTATTAAAGTTGTAGGATATGTGGAAATCAAACCACAGTATAGAGAACATAATATCTCTGATTTCTACTTTTCCCGCCAAGAGAGTACCTCCTTCTTCTAGCTATGCCTCCGTCTTTCAGTTGCTGACTATAGTAGTCGTGACAGCAAGTTGCAACTTGCACGCTTGGCCAACTTATTATGAGATATAATTATTTGGAAGTGTACGTCACATTTACGTATCAATAGTGTTAATAGAAAATTTTCTGTTAGTGCAGTTTATTTATTCCTTTAAGTGTGTTTTATCTAACAAAGTAACACTGGATGAAAACTTACGTGGTGATGGACACTACTCTGCAGATCATAGATGAAAGTTCAGATGATGATGCTGATGATGACGCTGAAGGCAATGTAGAGATTGAATATGAAACTTGTGACAATGACAAGGATCTAAGAAACAGTAGGAGAGATTGAGAATCACGTAGAAAGCAAGCGAATGGAGAAAAGAAAAGAAAAGGAAAGGAGAAGGAAAGAAGAAGGAAAGAAAGGAAAGGAAAAGGAAAGGAAAGGAGAAGAGAAGAGAGGGCATGAGGGCAGAGGGCATGAGGTCAGAGGGCATTAGGACAGAGGGCATGAGGACAGAGAGCATGAGCGCATGAGGGCATGAGGACACGAGGGCACGGGGCACGGGGGCACGAGAGCACGAGGTCACGGGGGCACGGGGGCACGAGGGCATGTGGGCACGAGGGCATGGGGGCACGAGGGCACGGGGGCACGGGGGCACGAGGGCATGGGGGCACGAGGGGGTGGCACGAGGGCACGGTGGCACGAGGCACGGGGGCACGAGGGCACGAGGGCACGAGGGCACGAGGGCACGGTGGCACGAGGGCACGGGGGCACGGGGGCACGAGGGCACGGGGCAGAGGGAATGAGGGCACGAGGGGAGGGGGAGAGGGGAGAGAGGAGAGGAGAGGATATTTTCATAACTCTAACCTACAATCCGCAATAACCTGAAATAGCTATTGCTTCACTCCCACATGTAAAACCGACTGATCGTCCTGACATTGTTACTTGCGTTTTCGCATTGAAACTCAAGAACTGAAGATGTATAGGTTAAATAAAAAATATTTAGCATGAAGAAAACCATTCAGAGGGGTAGACCTATGTTTCATTATTATGGAAGCAAATAACTTCCAAGATGTCTGGTATTCTTCATTGGAAATAAATTTGAAAAACAAATAATTTGAACTTCTAATGAACTTAGTTAGCAGCATTTGCTGCACAAGGCCACTAGTAAAATTATATATTTATATTTATATGTATAATAAAATTAATACATTTTTTTGTTAATGCATGAAACGTAACTGGCCGTATGTATCGATTGTAACAATGACAGCATCCATGGATAACAAGGAAGGCTGTGGAATACCATATAAACTGCAGTTTCACTATTTTATTGTACTATTCTTATTAATGTTGTAAAATAAAAGTATGTGAATAATTTAAAATCAATTCACATTAAATAATAAAGTGAAGATGTTATAAAAGTCGTATTTACATGTTTTTAAAAAACTAATCTTAGGAAAATAGCTTTCCACCTCGTTATGTTTACTAAAGTTCTCGAAAAACGACATAATTTCGCATCGGCATTTCTTTTGCAGCCTAGGTACAACTTATCTACTATGAAATATTTGTAATTCTATACATAGATATGAGAAAATTCTAAGAGTGAGCTGGGACATTTATTAAATTTAATTTGCGAGCAGTGACATTGCCTGATTGCTAGAAAGTTATTAACCATCGCTGCATTATGATAGTATTAATTTAATAATATTTCCTCCAAATACAATGTAAATATGTTTTATTGACAATTGAAGAGTTTGCGGGAAAAGCGATGAATGTCACAGTTTTCTTAAGGTTGATGTCATTATCTAATTATGACTGTTCTTATGAAAAATTAATTTCACCACAAATACAGCAAATATTTCCCAGATATAATAGATCATTAGATATGAAATTTTATCGTTTTTAACAATTCATAAAAGAAGGATTTTAAATGTGCTATATAACTAATACAGTAATGCCAAATAATTCTGTAATTTGTGACCATCTTTAATCCGAGCGGCCAACTCTATCTCAGTTTACGTAGTATTTGAGACTATTTTTCAATCTTTCTATATTCTTCTGATAAGAAATTTCGAGCAGGGATCACTTTAAACTACAAATTTGTATTTTCCAACTTGGAGTTGTAACACAATACATGCTTACATTAAACGCACTGACCGAATACTGGGACGACAGTTTTGCTGAAACATAAAACTGATCCCAAATTTTGCTGTTTATTCGTAATCTGAGGTTGGGTATAACTCTCCAATTTTAAGTCTTTTTTAAAGTTCGAAAGGCGTAATCTCAGTGTGGCTAGACATTTTCAAAATCTTATCGAAAAGTAACAGCCTAGTTCTAAGCTAGTGGATTCACAATGGAGTCCTGCACCTAGACCCGGTAGATCTGACAGGTCCCTGCTGATCAGACCTTACTCTACACCAGCGTTTCTGAAACTACGGTCCGCGGACCACCTGTGGTCCTCGAGTTGTGCATTTTTGGTCCTTCAAAAAGACAGAAGAAAAAATAAAATTCAAACGAATTGCGTATCACACTATAGCTCAAAATCTCAGAGTTTTGAAATGACACATGGCAATCGCCTTTCAATTTTCCTCCCAGTATTAATATTTTATGAAATTTCTTACCCTACCCGTCTACCCACTTCCCAACTCTACTCTCAACAACAAAAGACGGATTTAAAGCACTATGAACGTGGCGTTTCTCGCCATCTTTTCCCTGCACATCTGGCGCCGAACCTGTAACCCAGCCAGGGACCACCAAATTCATAACAGGACCAAAGTACCGAACCTTTTCATGTATTTATGATTTCCTTAACAGTTTTTCCGACACCCTGCTAGCATCAGGGACTTCGAAATAAATGGCTTTTAAGGAACCCGAAGGTTCAAACGAAAACTTACATAAGCCCGCCAGCGGTCCCTATCCTTGCAAGATTAATCCAGTCTCTATCATTACCCCACCTCCCTCAAATCCATTTTAAATTATCCTCCCATCTACGTCTTAAGTTCTTTTTCTGTCTCACAAAATATTTCAATATTCAGTAATGCCCATCTCAAACGTCTGGATTTAATGTTCCTAAAGCATCAGGGACTGTCGAAATTTGAATTCAAACGAAAACTTCTAGGCATTTGATTTCTTTAAATAATTCTTTAAATCATAAAATATTTCAATATTGTAATTTCATCACTATACAATTTTGTTATTCTAGATTTAATTTTTAATTCAGTAAATATAAAATATTCTTTGTTTTTATGATACATTATCTAATTTAATTATTAATAATTTTTGTACTTTGATTTGTAATTGTAATTGTAAATTTAATGCTAATTGTAATTTTATTGTTGATATTGTAGTTGGAATTTCCTGGTAGAGGGGCAGAGAAGGCCTGACGGCCTTATCTCTACCAGGTTAAATAAATAAATAAATACTACTAAAATACCACACCCAGTCTGCACATTGAAATGGGCACGTGCTGTACGGCGTATACCAATAATAGAACGTGCCAAATTGCATCTTTACTTTTTGAAAATCGGGCATGTTTCTGCATTAATGTTTCTATTTGTTTTTCCAGATGACGATATAAGAAATTTTAGACTCCGCCTATTTTAAAATCCGACAGGTTTACTTTTTACACTTGCATGTTTCGTCTCTAAGTGCCGTTTCAATTTCGCGGGTTTCATACACTCGTTTAAAGCACTTCGTAACAAACAACGCACCGAGGTTTTGGTTCACTCTCATTGCCACACCAAGCAAATCCAAGTTCCAAACAACTCTTACAATATTTACGAAAGTATTTTTTCTTTGAATAGCTACCACTAGGACTAGATATTTCTTTAATGGCACTATAATTAATATATTTCTTCACACACATTCTGAAATATCAGCACTGCCTAAATGAAGCGTATTATCACGTTCCTTTCTTTTCAAAGACCCGGATCGAAGCCAGTTTTCCATTATTTATAATGGGCATTATTTAACAGAGACATGGACAACTACTCAACAAGCATTTACAATTACAATTACATAAGAAGGATCTCAAACAACTAACTGCTAACAAAGGCAAGCTGATGAATCAGCAATGCACAGAATTTACTATAAGATAGTTGTGATTGGCTGACAAAAAAATATAATTAGAAAAGTATTATAATTAATTAATTCTATTTTAAAATATATGTATACTGGTATTAAAATACGCTAAAAAATGATACATTTGCTTTCGAAGGGAACAAGAGTAAGGTGGTCCGCGGAACTGTTTTGACTTGAAAAAGTGGTCCCCGCTTCAAGAAAGTTTGAGAAACGCTGCTCTACACTAGAGATGAGCTTAAACGATATTTTCAAGTATCAGTGACAACTGTGACTGTGACAATTAAATATCTGTGATTTTTATCGGTGATTTTGTCACACCGATATTTTATATCGATACGTAAGCACAATATGCATGAATTACACCGATATTTTGTCACACCGATAAAAATTAGCAGGAAATATTGAAGAGCAGTGAAATATGAATACGATTTCTCTATACACATCACTCATCAGTGATTTATATGGGAAAATCCAACAAAGAAATTATGTACATGTACCATTAACAAATAAATACGTACCTAACTGAACAGTAACATATCGAATGTTAACTTCATGTACCAAGAGGTTATATTGTAGATATTGAACCAGTTGATCATTTTTAAATGTAGTTGGATATGGAGAAATTGAGGTTATACGATTATCCTAATCGTTTTAAAATGGATCCTTTTTATTGTATATAATATAATGGATAAATTATTTTAAGTCGTGCATTAACATTATAATATTCAGTCATAAAATAAAAATTAACGAAACATAAGTATTCGGAAAAAACATTGGAAAATCATTACAAAACAAAACAGTTGTTCAGACAGGATTTTACACAAGATTAAGTACTGGTAACCAATGGTATTATTATTTAAATCGTGTAATAACTACATCATTTATAATAAGATGGAGAAACTACAGCCGGATTGCTGTTTTTGTATCATGCGCACGCGCAAACCTACGACGTAGAAGAGAAAATATCAGTCACAGAGTACTGAATACGGAGCAGATTTCGATAGCGATATTTTGTCACAGATATTTCGCGTCATCAGTCACAGGTTTATCTGTGACAAAAAAATACCTGTGACAAAATATCGGTTTGTGAAATATCGGCCATCTCTACTCTACACGAAAATCATTGCTTACGCTATTTCTTTGTTAGCACACAATATCAGACTCGACAAAACCCGACCGACGCAGATATTTGCTTGTAAAGTATTGGCAAGTCTTGAAAAGTCTTCTGAAGCGTTGAATTTGACGCAAATTTGTCGTATTCGAGTAGCTTTAGGACTTCACATGTTTTACGAACGCCAGATCCCAACTCTGTCTCACTTACTAACGTGAAGGATCCTCCTACTCACCATGTCACCATGAGGAATGACGTGAACCTTCGAAGCAATGGGAATGATCTGGAATCTCGTTGTTATTAATTTGGATAGACGTTTATGTAATTTGTCTAGTAAGTATGCTCACGGACATCAAACCAGCCTGAACTCGTAGAATTTATCAAACTGGCATTAAAAATAAACGCTCACGAATGAAAAGAAAACCTACGATACTCGTTGCCATGACAACCGAAGAAACAGCAGAAAGCACGCCAGTGGCCATGTTGTGAGGAAAGCGCTCTCTGGTGTTTATGATTCGCAGTTTGAACAAGAAGATTTTTTCCTGGAATCAGAGTTAGGCAGATTTGTCTTGCTCTGCCAACGACAACAATGTGCCGTCCGTGTTTATTCCACTCCTTGCTTTTATATTCCTCTCTGTTTGCTTCCTTGCATTTGCTGCTTTTGAAGGCAAACAAAAACAATTGCGAATCAATACGCAGTGTTACAAAAATACAAACAACTGCTATGCGAATAGAGGCCGCTTCAGTTCTGAAAACAGCCACGCTGCGCTGGGCGTTGCATTCGCGCTGTTATGAAAATGCCTGCTTTAGCATTCGTGTTCGTTTGACGACGGTATTGCACAGCTAGTTGCGAATCAAAGGGGCTCAGAGTATGAATTATACAGAAAGAAAGGCTTTGCACAAATAGTGGAAAGAGAATTTACATCTATCGAAAACGGGAACATGCACAGATTTCCGTCGAAAAGCTCCCTTTCATGGATAATATGATATTATAATCTCTTTATATACAAATTCCGAAACTCAAGAAGTGTTCACTGCAATAGATAACGTTCAGTATTTGATGCTGCTAAAGAAAATATCATTTAACAGAGTTTATAACATAGCTTTATGTTAAAGTGAGGAAAAAGGAACGAGTAAGAAGAAGTCCTTACTTGTTGAATTTGCTAAAGAGGACTAAATCCACTTACGGGATTCAGGGCCTCAAAAAATAGTGAACATTTTTATTTTATTTTTTTATTCCGTCATATTCTTTGAAATTTCCTATTTACAACGATATATAACTGAGAGACTGCAACGTGTTCATAATATGTGCGTCCGTTTCGTCTGCAATATTCGCCGGGCTGATCACGTAACACCATCCCTCGAAATGTTGTCATGGCTCCGTCTAGAAGATCGTAGGAAAATCCACTGTCTTTCCCTTCTCTTTCACATATTGCATTTCTCCAATCCTGTCTATCTTGCGTCTCGTTTTCAAAATTTATCCACCCATCATAACCTAGACACACGATCACAACACTCCTCAATATTATCCATTCCCTCCTACCGAACATCCTCATATTCATCTTCTTTCACTGTGGCTGTTCCTCGGCTTTGGAATTCCCTACCGAGTAATGTCAGGGACTGTCAGACATCAAACCAATTTAAGAATAGACTAACGAAATATTTTTCTAGCAATTATTGTTAACAATAATAGCACTTTCAGGTTTCTCAATGTTTAATGGTTATATATATCACAGAATTATTATTATCATTATTATTATTATTATTATTATTATTATTTATCATAATCATCACTATTTCTTACCAATGTTTATTATTGTCAGACTAACATTAGTTATCCAACTTTCATTATTTACTTTCATGTTGTTTTATGGTCTAGATATTAATGTAATAACTATGTAAGCAATTGTATTCAATTAGAATTAGAGTCTGGCTGGGCGGAAGAGAAGGCCTACTGACCTTAGCTCTGCTAGATTAAATAAATAAATTATTATTATTATTATTATTATTATTATTATTATTATATAAAACATTAGACAGTAATCACTTGTAAAGAAGTAAAGCAATTTTTGTAAGAATTCGCCACATTCAGCTGGGATGTAGTATACATTTTAAAACTCATCTTGGAAAATAGTGAAAATTTTCAGTTTTGGTTTTTACTGTATTATTTACTATGAAGTTTCCTCTTTCCAACGGTGTATGAATCATATTCATCACTCACTTCTAAACAGCTGAACATTTTTTTCTGACAATCCGCCGTCTGTAACTGGGATGTACTAAAATTTTGTTTTGTTTTTGTTTTTTTTTTTTTCGTAAGTTTATATTTTCTGTGCAAAATTCACATTTCCTCAGTTTCTACCCAGAATTACTTCATACTTTCTGAAAACATTCATTACAGCTTAGTGCATAGTTCAACACAGGCATTTTGTGACATTTAAATTTACAAAAGAGTTAATTTTAAAACTGTAGCAAGCAATACTCAATTTGCATTAGGCTATATGAAAAAAAAAATCATGACTTGGAGATTAAATTATATTTTTCCAAAAACCTCTGCAAAATTAATGCTGTAAGTTCCAGAAATAAAGTGTACAAATTTTATTACTGTACTCCCAATAGTTTATGAGAAAAGTGCAATAAAAACCTTTAACATAGGTTAAGATAGGACGGTGCGGATTTCCTTAACGGGGATTAGAGCTGAAATTTTCAAATTCTGTATTTCTAAGTTTTTTTTTTTTCAAATTTTATCATATTTCACACTTAACATGTACTATCATACCAAATTTGAACTTCATAAGTAAAACAGGTTTTTATTTACTATATTATCCGTAATCCGTAACTGTCGGAATTTAGTAGCGTTCAAAAGCAAAGTTATTAAGTATTTTCTTACTGCGTAGAGTAGGTTTAATTTTTACTTAATCAATAAAAGAAATGCTTCTCTCTTCTTAACTTTTACAATAAACTGTCTAGCTTTTATTAATCAGTTAATCTTTTAGTACTTTGATTTTTATTATATTTGAAAATTTAATATTAATTGTAATTATAATTGTAATTGTATTCTTAATATTGTAGTTGTAATCCCCTGATAGAGGGGAAGAGAAGGCCTGATGACCTTATCTCTACCAGGTTAAATAAATAAATAAATGAATAAATAAATAAGTAAATAAGTAAATAAGTAAATAAATAATAAATAAATAAATAGATAAATAAATAAATGGCCTATTTTATTGTTTTTTTTGTATCGTCACATGCTCCTTGCGTTACAATGTTGATTTTTTAAAACTGAAATTTGGTCAGTCCTCTTTGTCTCCGCATATGATCCATATATCTTAATGTAGTCTATTATCTGACACCTTCTTCTGCCACGAACTCTTCTCCCGTTCACCATTCTTTTCAGTGCATCCTTCAGAATGCAGTTTCTTCTCAGCCAGTGACCCAACCAATTCCTTTTTCTCTTCCTGATCATTTTAGCATCATTCTTTCTCATTCACTCTTTCCAACACAGCTTTGTTTCTTACTAGTGGCTTGTGCAGCAAATGCTACAAACTAAGTTCATTACAATTCAAATCTAAAATTTTTCAAATTTATTTCCAATGAAGAATACCAGACATTTTGGAAGTCCCTATCCTAAGCAAGATTAATCCAGTCTCTACCATCATATCTCACCTTTCTCAAATCGATTTTAATATTATCCTCCAATCTACGTCTGCCTCCCTCAAGGTCTTTTCCCTTCAGGTCTTCCAATTGACACTCTCTACCATTCATAGATTAACCCATACGTGCTGCATGCGCTTCCACAACCATAAAGAACAACCGGTAGCATAACTGTTTTATAATTTCTAACTTTCAGCTTTAAATATCTACACCACACCGCCATTAAATATATGGAAAAGACCCATACCACTTGACTAATAACTATAGAAAATATTTCACTTAATAATAATATTGTTATCTTAAATAAGTTGAGTTTGTATACGCCTGTGTGGTTGTATTTGTTTGTTTGTGTTGTTTGTGTGTTGAGATGCTTTTGTAGAGTGTTATTTGTTCTGTATGCGATGTTGTAATTTAATTTCTTGAATGTAGGTAGTAATTATGTTTCCCCCCCCCGTATGTTAGTGTGATGTATTTTTGTGTTCCTGTGTTTGTGATGTATATAATTTAAAAATTGCTTGTGACAACAATGTTTAACGGAAAACTGTGTAACGTCTTCAGAGATTTCAACCCACAGAAATTTAAACTACATTCTAGTGAATATTAGGATTAGATATTTGCTTAGGTTATAATATAGCATACATTTCATGAAACTTATTAATAGAAATATAAGATTGTATTTTAGGATTTAATTTCAACTCATTCCATTTCATTCATTCATGTGTATAACTTAAAAACTTTGTACAGATTTGCTGAATATATATTTCGTAAGACTTTCAATAGGAGACTTCATTAACCTATATCATATTATTATTATTATTATTATTATTATTATTAGCCAAATATTATGTATTTATAACCCTAACATACCTATCTCAAGTAAAATAGGGTTCTTTGTAAAATTGGAGTATAATAAATAACAAATAAAGTTTTGTATAGACTACTATATAGCCGTCACTCAGTAAATATTACAGAAATGAAGATCTAACTTCAGATATTCTCTACGCTTACTTATATAACCCCAAAAGGTTTCGCTTTCATATCATCAATAAAGCATTAATCTGTATAATTGGTGACAAATACATCATGGCTTTCACTATAATATTTAATTTTTAATGGTAATAATGTCATCAAACATTTTTAAGTTTTGTAGTTTTTAATAACCAATACACAGACAGCTGTACTCAGAAAATTACACACCAGAGAATATTCTTTTTAGTAAGCCTTAGAGTTTTTAATAACCAATATTACAGAAACGTTCAGAAAAAGTTACACAAATGAAGCCCGACATATTAGCATTATGTCAGCCATCTGAACTCTAAATAGTCAGCAATCCTGCAGGTCGTAGCCTTCGTTGATATTGTTTATTGTAGTGTGTTTTTGTTTTGTTTTGTTTTATTCTGAAAGTGCCATTACCGATTTCTCAAAACTGACGACAGATGGATTTTGTAAAATAGGAAAAAGACGTAGGAAAATTTATATTTCACTAAAAATTACTATTTTTCTGGAAAACTTTGGGTTCCAAGCTTCAAAATGAGGATCATTTATTAAAATCCGTTCAGTCGTTTTCCCGTAATTTCCATTACCAGTTCAAATTATATATATAGATTTTGTCTGTACATTTCACACGCTCCATTCTTCTCCATATCCACATTTCAAATGCTTCTATTCGCTTCCCTTTACTTCGTCGTAATGTCCATGTTTCTGCTCCCATACAATGCTACCCTCCACACAAAGCACTTCACTAGTCTCTTCCTTAGTTCTTTTTCAGAGGTCCGCAGAAGATGTTCCTTTTTTATTAAAAGCTTCCTTTGCCATTGCTATCCTCCTTTTGACTTCCTGACAGCAGCTCATGTTACTGCTTATAGTGCAGCACAAAGTCAGTTGATAGAGCAGTAATAAATTGGCACAGAGGGACACGCGGATCGCCCGAAGCTGCTTCACTGCACGACTCAACAGGTCTGCGGGCCAGCTGCAACGAAGGCGACATCGCGGAGCATCTGCGAGTCCGGACAACAGCTGCGGTAATGTCACCTGCTTGGACAGAAGTCGAGGCAGGATATTGCAAGAGAAATGAAAGCATATAGTAAGAAAGCTACATCTATGGGACAAAATAATGCAGGGACATCACTTTATTTTTACTTCAATTTTTATTGTACCTGAGTTTTGAATGTACTTCACTCCCACCCCTTCTACTAATGAAGTTCAACCGTCCTCCACACAGATACAAGACCGCATATACAGTCATAGTAGCCTTACGGTCATAGTAAACAGTACGTTTCAAAAATAAGTTCACTACAACAAAAGGACGAAAGAACTTTTTCAGAATATTGAAATCACCGCAGCGACAACAGGCCTCGGCGTCCGAGTTTGCTATAAATACGTCGCACAACCAATTCATTCATTCAAGCCACAGACCTTTTATTCGCCAGCATAGTGGCTGACGGCTCAAAATTAATAGCTCTTTTCTAACAACATTAATTTATGTTACAGATTGGACGTCTCAAAGAGCCAATTGGCTGGTCAACTGATTTAAAATAACTCAAAGAAAGGGCGTCGTTAAGATTAATTAACGCGTTCATTTTCAAAAGCCAAACTTTATTACCGTTTCGTGCCCAGACCCTAGTTGGTACATCCACTCCTCCGGGATCGCTGTACATGTTAGCTAATCAGTTACGTCCATTTTGTACCCACTGAAATTTTATCTTTTCACTGGGCGGCGAAACCCGAAGTGAGACAAGTGAAGATTGAGCTCACATATTCAGTTTTACAGCCCCAACTCCCTTTTGCAAGGACGTGTTTTCACGTACCTTTAAATTATTTCATTCATTCATTATTAGTACGAGGAACAGAAACTGGTAATTGGGAAGAGATGATTTAGATACCAACTGAAGATGTCTAGTTGCAGACGAAACGTCTTATAAAACCAAATGAACGGCCTCTCAGCCCGAAAATTTTACAAAAGACTCCGGTTTAAATATCCATATTATGATTATTTTTCAATTTAACTTCATTCTCTATATTGTACCCTAATGTGTTGTAGACAGTATAATATACACTGCATAATGAATACGTCCACATGGACAGCTCAGTTCGTGAATAAAAACACTCATTGTTAATACTGTACTGTATTTTGATTAAATAAAACTAATGAAAATAATCAAACTCAAAAGCGCAATATTTCCTAGTTTACGTAAATGGATGAACTACTTTTCTTCCCTCGTATACCTAGTAAAGTGATTTATTTGTATATTACGCCAGTATCATCGAACTCCAGTCGTGGAAGGGGTAGCAAACGGCGTTGATCCAGAGGTATAGGCAAGTTAATATTACAAATTTTAGTAAAAATAAAATGATGTCCCTGTATATGAAAAGAAAATGGTTACGACAAGAAAATAAAATAATGTTTGTTACTAAATTTGTACACCGCGAAGGAATCGAAGACAGGACCGTGTTAAATGCAGCTTCTTCACGCTATTCTCAGACACATTGTACAGGCGGTTTTCTTTTCTGCAGATACGTTATTGGGAATGATTTTTGTTTCGCTTTACAGATGAACAGCATGCGATGAATCTTGTCTTCACATGAAGCCACATTCCGAAATCAGTCCAAACTCACAACAAATTGTCCATTAATGATTCACTCACAGCATTTGAGTCAATTAGCATTTTGATATTGCAGAACTCTGGATTACAAATCAAACGAGTGGTCGTACAGGTCTGTAGCTGCTCTCGATGCCGAGATATTACTGAGAAAGGCCAGTTCGACACAGCTAATTTTATACACAACGTCAGCGCTCTCATGTCCGTGACGAGGGAAGATGATGTCATTGGTCGTGGTTACAAAAGTTACATTCGTTCATGGCCTAACTAGTAATAATATTAGTATTCGGCTGTGGTATATATATAGTGTTATTAGAGTAAGCATTTGAAATTTTTGCAATATTTTGTTTCATCATGGATCCTGGAACGGGTGCGAGGAAGGAGATATATTATACCCAAACAATAAGTAAATAAGTAAATAAATAAATAAATAAATAAAGTAAATAAGTAAATAAAAATAAATAAACAAATAAAATATTAATAAATAATTAAAAAATATAATGATAGTAAATAACTAAATAAAAATAAATAAATAAGTAAACAAGTAAATGAAAATAAACAAATACATAAGTAAATAAAATTAAAATAAATAAATAAACAAATAAATAAATGTGTAAATTTGGTAAATAAGTTTGAAAAATAAATAAATAAACAAAGCTAATTAAATAAATAATTAAATAAATAAATAAAATAAATAAATAAAAACGAAAAATAAATAATAAACAATAAATAAATAAATTGATAAGTAAATAAATGAATTAAAATGAACAAATAAACAAATAAATAAATAAACAAATAAATAAGTAAATAAATAGATAGATAAATAAATAAATAATAAATGAATGATAAATAATGAAAATAAATAAATAAGTAAATAAATAAATAATTAAATGATAAATAATTAAATGAAAAATGAAAATAAATAAAAAATAAATAAATAAGTAAACAAGTAAATAAATAAACAAATACATAATAAATAAATATTAAAATAAGTAAATAAATAAATAAGAAAAATAAATAAATAATTAAATAAATAAATAAATAAATAAATAAATAAATAAATAAATAAATAAATGAAGAAATGAATGACAATTAATGATTGAAAAAAATGATGAATGAATGATGACGTTTGATGAAAATGAATGTTATAGAAATGAATTTTCAGTTAATGAAAAATTAAACATCGATGAATTTATTAAATGACTGAAAGAAAAATACATTTTGATATTAGATAAATTATGGTTGAATGAATGAATGAATGAATGAATGAATGAACAAATAACTAGTAATATTGTTTCAATAATAGTATTGAATGATTTTATCTTATTTGAAGATATCTGAATGAATTAAGTACAATGGAAAGACGAACAAACAACGAATTCTTGAAAATAATCGAATGAATGAATGATTTTAACTGACATCAATGACATTGTGTTTCCGAGCCATGAGGTGTTTTAATGAATAAAAAATGCGAACAACGAACTTACTGGCTTTTAATGAACGATGGAATAATTGAACGCCGAAAAAAGAATGAATGATCCTGAGCAAGATTAATCACTCTGAATATCATATCTCACCGAACAAATCCATTTAATGATTATCCTCCCATCTACGTCTCGGCCTCAAAAGTCTTTTTCCTTCTAGTTTCCCAACTAACACTGAATATGCATTTCTGAATGAATGTCCATAATCACATGAATGCCCAGCTAAAACGTCTGGATTTAATGTTCCTAATTATGTCAGGTGAAGAATACAATGAATGAAGTTCTGTGTTGTGTAATGAATCCATTCTCCTGTAACTTCATCTGAATGAATGATTCAATGAAGAATCTTAACCGGAACAACCTTTAATGAATGAATGAATCAAATGAAGTCCAAGGAACAAATGAAAGAAGAACTAGTAATATAAATGTTTTATAAATTCTAACTTTCAGATTTTTTGACATTGACAGCAGACTGGATGACAAAAGTTTCTCAATGAATAAAACAGGCATTCCCATATTTATTCTGTGTTAGAAAATTTCCTACGTGAGTGTCATTTAATATTTGTTACAGCGTTTCCAAGATATTTGAGGCGTTTTATGTTATTGCATTTATTTGTATTTTATCAAGAAAGATAAGTTTTCTTAAGTTTTGGAATGTATGTTTCGTGACTGTATCATATTTGCTACTAAAAGAGTCCATTTTCGACGACAAATAAAATCCAAACTTGTTCCCCATTTAACCTGTAGACATCACAATGACATTCAAACCAGCGATGGATCTGTTGAAGTAATCATGAAAGCTTTCTGCTTGTGGTGGATTAGAAATGACAGAAAACCCAAAGTGCTTGGAGGAGCCCTGTCGTGTCCCTGGCTTGTCAAGCAGACTCGATGAACGGAAAGACTACGGGCGACAACCCCTGCCAGTGCGACGTCAAACCGAGAGAAAAACTGAACAGAGAGTTGGCAGTTGCCTGGCGCAATGGACGCAGTCTGATACGAACGGCGCGTTACTTAGATCGCTCTTGCACCAATTGACGACATCAGAATTCCTTTAATATGAAACATTTACGTTCTAAGGTCAATTGGAAAAAAACGTTACGGAAATTTGAACGTCCGTTACTTGCTTGGCAACGGCAATGAGTTAGTCACACTATTCTGACAACGACCCAGAATCTTGCATTGATAGAGGGGTAGACTTACTTCCTTGCATGAATTATATTTCTTAATTATCTTATCATATACAGGGTGAAGTACTTTACTTCTCTTCCTATAACCGTGATCTTCGTCATGTTTGCATTTATCTTCATCTCATACTGCTCACAGCTGTCATTTAGCTCCAGTAGAACGCGAGATCATTAGCACTTAATTTCAGTCTTATTGGTTTACATCGAAATAATAATAATAATAATAATAATAATAATAATAATAATAATAATAATAATAATAATAATAATACTTACTTACTGGCTTTTAAGGAACCCGGAGGTTCATTGCCGCCCTCACATAAGCCTGCCATTGGTTCCTATCCTGAGCAAGATTAATCCAGTCTCTATCATCATATCCCACCTCCCTCAAATCCATTCCTTCCTATTGTGAATAGGTCTAATTGACCCATTGCATTTACTAAAATTAACACAAAACCTACAAAAACAGCGATAATGTGACAGGACTTTGAGTAATCCTAAAAAAACATCATTAGGAATATTTCCTATTACTTTTAGCCACAAAAATATAGTACTTCGTCATATTTTTCACTTTGACAAGTCTATTGTGTTTGGGTCATTTAGACCCAGTCACGGATTTTGATTTTAATTATGAGTTACGGACTGTTGATGTTTTCCGATACACACTCACACACACTCACACTCTCACACACACACTCTCATACACAGACTCACTCTCTCTTACACACTCACTCTCACACACTCACACTCACTCACTCACCTCACACTGATATTAGCCGGTGTGTACAGATCTGCTGGATAATCACTTCAAGAACTATGGGACAGTATGTATAGTAGACCTGTTTTCTGTGCAACTGTATCACTTCAATTTTTTCATACTACTAGCAGGTTTCTCAGGTTTGATAACAAATCAGTCCGACCAGTTAGATGACGTCATGATAAATTGGCTGCTATTATATCTTTTTTCTGCATGTCAAAAATGTTCTTACCCTACCAAGATGTCACAGTATATGAGCAATTGGTGCCATTTCGAGACAAATGTCCCTTCCGCCAGTACATACTTTCAAAATCCAGAGGCAAATATGGTATAAAATTGTGATATAAAAACAGCATAAAATATTTGCGCAGCAGAAGTGTGAAAAGCAAAGCCAGAAAGTATACCACGAGAAACAAACCAAGGCAGAAATGTTGGCAGCATTGAAAAGACTGATCAAAACATCACCAAGAACAATTTTTTTTTACCAGTTATATTACGAAATGAGCGCTGGTTCGAGTCCTCATGAGAGAAGAAATTTTCTCATGAAATTTCGGCCAATGTATGGGACCGGTGCCCACACAGCATCGTGATGCACTTGGGGAGCTATGATAGGTAGCGAAATCCGGTTACGCAAACCAGCTATAATGGCTGGGGGGCTCATCATGCTAACCACACGATACCTCCATTCTCGTTGGATGATCCTTCACCTCTGCTTCGGCATGTGGCCGTGAGGCCAACAGCCGGCTGGTCGGTCTTGGCCCTTCGTGGGCTGTAGCATCACAGATTATTATATTTTGGCCGAGGAACTTCTCAAGAGGAATCTAACGTTAGTCAGAACTCTGAGAAAAAACAAACCATAAGATATGCAGCTAAACTGTACGAGACCAGGGTGTCCAAGCATTTTCGGATTTCAGCCCGACGTAACTTTGGTGTCGTATGTGTCTTAGAAGAATAGATCAGTGATTTTGCTGTCCACAATGCATCACGACTGCAGTCTATCTTCAGAAGAACACAGAAAGCCTGAAATCATATTACATTATAACAAAACGAAGGGAGGAATTGACACCACGGATAAACGTGCCAGTACCTACTCTTGCAAAAGGAGTACCAAAAGATAGTCTGATTGTATGTTTTATAATGTACTCGATATTGCAGGAATAAATGCTTATGTATTATATGTTCTTGCGAGTACGATCCAAATAAATTGTACAGATGAAGATTGTTCCTGAAAGAATTGGACTAGGCCTACAATTAACACAAGTAATGCGAGAAAAAAAAAAGACGACAAGAAGCCTGCCTCAGAAGATAACAAATTAAGTTTGGAAATGCAGAAAAAAGGAATGTAGACCGAAGAAAGACTAAAAGACTGTCAAAAATGTAATATGTGCAAAGCATTCCTCTGCCAAGATCATGCAAATATTTTAGGCCTATTGCAACATTTGCATGGAATAAATTGGTAATTATTTTGTGTTCACACATTGGGAAATAGGATATTATTTGCTTTTTTTGAACCAACGCTTAAATAAAAAAAGATGTTTTACTATTATATCCATTTTTCAAATCCTGGGTCAAACTGACCCATTCACAGCATTTGTGTGACAAAGTTTCGAACATAATAGGAAGGTTAATATTATCCTCTCATCTACGTCTCGGCCTCCCCAAATATTTTCTTCCCTCTAGCTTCCCAACTACGTGCTACACGCCCTGCCCATCTCAAACGTCCAATTATGTCAGGTGAAGAATACAATGCATGCAGTTCTGCGTTGTGTAACTTTCTCCATTCTCCTGTAACTTCATCCCTCTTAACCCCAAATATTTTCCTAAGAACCTTATTCTCAAACACCCTTAATCTCTGTTCCTCTCTCAAAGTGAGAGTCCAAGTTTCACAACCATACAGAACAACCGGTAATATAACTGTTTTATAAATTCTAACTTTCAGATTTTTTGACAGCAGACTGGATGATAAAAGTTTCTCAACCGAATAATAACAGGCATTTCCCATATTTATTCTGCGTTTAATTTCCTCCCGAGTGTCATTTATATTTGTTACTGTTGCTCCAAGATATTTGAATTTTTCCACATCTTTGATAGATAAATCTCCAATTTTTATATTTCGATTTCGTAGAATATTCCGGTCACGAGACATAATCATATAATTCGTCTTTTCGGGATTTACTTCCAAACATATCGCTTTACTTGCTTCCAGTAAAATTTCCGTGTTTTCCCTAATCGTTTGTGGATTTTCTCCTAATATATTTGTCATCCGCATAGACAAGCAGCTGATGTAACCCGTTCAATTCCAAACCCTCTGTGTTATCCTGAACTTTCCTAATGGCATACTCTAGAGCGAAGTTAAAAAGTAAAGGTGATAGTGCATCTCCTTGCTTTAGCCCACAGTGAATTGGAAAAGCATCAGATAGAAACTGACCTATACGGGCTCTGCTGTACGTTTCACTGAGACACATTTTAATTAATCGAACTAGTTTCTTGGGAATACTAAATTCAATAAGAATATTATATAAAATTTCTCTCTTAACCGAGTCATATGCCTTTTTGAAATGTATGAATAACTGATGTACTGTACCCTTATACTCCCATTTTTTCTCCAATATCTGTCGAATACAAAAAAATCTGATCAATAGTCGATCTATTACGCCTAAAACCACACTGATGATCCCCAATAATTTCATCTACATACGGATTTAATCTTCTCAAAAAAAATATTGGACAAAATTTTGTACGACGTCAACAGAAGTGATATTCCTCGAAAGTTACCACAGTTAGCCATGTCCCCCTTCTTAAAAATAGGTACAATTATGAATTCCTTCCATTGATCTGGTACAATTTCCTTTTCCCAAATCGCAAGTACAAGTTTATAAATTTTGCTATATAATGCGCTTCCACCCTCTTGTATTAATTCTGCTGGAATTTGATCGATACCGGGAGACTTGTAGTTTTTAAGATTTTGTATCGCAATTTCGACCTCAGAAAGTGTGGATTCGGGCAAAACAATAATAATAATAATAATAATAATAATAATAATAATAATAATAATAATAATATGAAACCAACCTTCCCTAGTACAAAGGCATACTCGAATTCGCATTTACAAGACCTTGGCGAGACCTGTACTTTGTTACGGCAGTGAGGCATGGACATTGAGGAAGAAAGACGAAAGCAGAATAACGGCTAATGAAATAAAATTTATGAAATATACAGCGGGATATACGAAATGGGATCACAAACGCAATGAAGATGTAATGGAAGACTTACAACTAGAACCTGTAATTAATCACGTAAAACATTATCAGAACAACTGGATAAATCATCTGCATCGCATGCATAGAGATAGAATCCCAAAGTCATGCTCCACTATCGTCCAAACGGGAAGAGATCTCTCGGTCGTCCAAAGAAGCGCTGGATTGAAAATTCAACTGTGAGATCGTAACAGGCCATTTGGCCTAATACTTGAAGGTAAGAAAAAGAAAATAATAATAATAATAATAATAATAATAATAATAATAATAATAACAATAATAGTAATAATACATTTAAGAAAAAATCGGATAGTAGTCCATTAATCCTATTTTTTATTGAAAATGCCGGTTCTGGCTAGAATGAAAGTTGGCAACACTAAGGCCCAATTGTATAAAACTTCCTGACTAAAGATCAACTTTGATCGAAGATCGAAAAGTAAACGGAGTTCAGACACTTCTTCTATTGTATAAAACTTTTCTGCGATCAAATTACCTTGGTTCAAATGCAATCTAAGTTCATACTGAAAAGGATTTGGCAACATCGCATAAACAGGTGAAATACGTGATGCGCGGACCATGTTATACAGGTTTGTTCAGTGTTGCCAATCTAGCGATTTTAACTCTTTTTCAACAACAATTTCTTTTAACTTTTATATTGCTTAAATGGGGATTTAGTGACCTTTTTAGCACCCCATAGTGACAAAATTTAATCTTTCTTTGTTGATAATGAGAAATCTAGCGACTTTACAACTACTTTTTGGCGACTTTCCGTATACTCTGTTGGAGACACTGGTTTTTTTGTGCAATGTAAATAATGGCGGACAATAAGAAGAAGGTTGACTGTTCTCCGAGTTGTTATCATGTTATGGTGTTTGATACTGCTAAACATAATAAAGCTTTATAAAACGACAATTTTCGTTTAGTAATACAGTTAATTGAACATTTATGAATGTACCTATCATATCCATTAATAATTAATGGTTGTTATAAACATAATATAATTATAGGTTATGTTATTTGATACTGCTGAACACGATAGAGCCTTATAAAATATAAGATTGTTTGTGTATTAAGGCAAGAAATTGAAAGAAATATATATAAATGTACCTATCATATCTATTAATATTAATAATAATGTATATTTTATTTGCACAATCTGTCACTCGTATATTTCAAACAGAAAAGAAATAACTGAACTTGGATCATCTAACTTAATCGGAGAAATTTCTTCAGTCAAAGTTGACTTTAGTTTGAGACAAATTAATCTCAGATTAGACTTTATGCAACACAAAATTCCAAGTTCAGCTGAAACAAGGATCAATTTAACCTCTGATCCAAGATTAAATGGTTTATACAATCGGGCCTAAATAGGCTAAATTGGAGTGACTAACCCAAGTTTTTCCGTGTTTTAGTTGCTCCCTGTATGTCGCAGAGTAACACATGATGAAATGTCACCAAGGAGCTATGTGCAGGGAAGATCCGGCTCCACAGTGTAGGCCTATTTCTGATCTCACCCCGGTCTGAACTCAGTCGAGGGAAGCGAAGTCAGAACTGACGAGATCCCCTCGGGTCAAGGGCGAGTGTGTTCGAGGTTTATGATTACTGAAAGTAGCACCGGCTCTCGCGCCCCGGAGCTGGGACGCGGCCCCAAACTGCGCTTCAGTCCAGAGACGCGTGTGCGTGCGTTTTGAAAAGAAACTGAAATGCGTTGCTAGGGGCAGGGCTGGAGCTGATGGAGCGCCCTGGGCCCAACTCTGCGCTGAGGAACTGACGGGCCATAAACTAAGTTCATGCACCTCCCACGCACTAATTAGTTGTTTCATTCAGTGGTTTTCGAGCTCAGTTCTTGTAGCCTATATTAAACATTCAAATTAATAAATCGTAATAGCTGTTGTAAGAATCACCTATCAGACCTGAGTCAGCACAAAATGCAGGAGCTAGATAATTTATCAACAGTAATCTCACTAGAGGTTTTGATTTATCTAGAGAAAATCAAAACTCGAGTGGGATTTAATTGACTATTACACGATTAGAAGAAAGTATATAAAGATTAGAAGTAACGAAGTACTCCAATACAATAAAATATTAATTGACTTACGAAAATACAACTGTCTTCAAATGTATTATTGTACCATCTCAACATTACGCTAGATGGCAGTAGTGTTTTATGATTATGTTTCCTTGTTATCAGTTGTGCCAACTATGGAATCTTCATTCAATTCTGTGGAGGTTACTAGTCATGAAGGCTTTGTTGATTCACTTTCATTTTATTAAAATAATTGCATTCCACTTCAATCATCCGGATCCCAGTAATCAACGTACTTGACAGATGATTTTCAATAAATCTTAGTATTAAACAATCTCTGATACGTGACTATCCATAATATCATATAGCAGAAGCTATAACAAAGATAACTTAAATAATATAAACAAGTGTTAGAAAAGTTTTAATTAGGGATGGTGAAATAAACAAGAAACATTTTAATTAACGATGATGAAATAAAAAATAAGCATGAATAATTTTAAAAGAAACAATTATTGACAGTACAATTTTCAAATTTGAATGTTTTAGTGGTTGATGGTTCAGTTGATGTTATATTGGACGTGTGCGTAAAAGAAGTGAACTCGTTGATGTACATGGTGTATCCCTGAACTTATTCAGGATTTCCGAATGGTGCTCTTCATTTATTTGTAAATCGGATTTCAGAAGATGCATAACTATGACCAGTGATATTTACTAATTCTTGTTCTTGAATGCCAATGCGAGTCATATTTGAAACTGCTGTGCATCGACTGGAGTGGTTTGTAATTTTCTGTTTTTAGTGCAGTTTGAAATGTTCGCAAACAAAAAAACAAATGCTAGGGTAGTGATAAAAATAAACAAATGCTAGGGACGCGATAAAAATAAACAAATGCTAGGGACGCGATGAAATTGTGCGATAAGCAGCCATGATTGGTTGAAAGACGTATTTTCGTACCGTTTTATTGGTCAAAAGTAGTATGACGTAGTAAAAGTGAAGTCATAGAAAAAGAAAGACTGTATTAATCAGTGATATAGTAACAGATGGATTTGTTACAAAACGAGTAAAACGTAATTTTGAAGAAATATTCTTAAGTTTCGTGAGATTTTCTAAGTAGGGAGATGGGTGAAATTTTGGTCACTTTCAGTCAAAAATCGCGTTTTCATTTTCTGTGAATAGGAATTAGCAATGTTTTATTTATATTTTGATCATGTTTCAGAGCTCTAAAAATTACGTCATATTTAAATGGTTGCACTCTTGGATTTGAATTCCATGCAGACTTTATAAGCTGTTTTCTCATGCTTTCTTTCTTCTTCACATTTTGCCATGTTCAATGTGTAAAGGCTTTGATGCTAACGACTTGAAATTTTTACTGCATTTTCTGTACAAGTTACTGTGCTTAACGATAAACTAAAGCCCTCCCTATTTTTGCATAAGTTCACACAGTAGGACCTATTGAGAGTTCTGGCCATTAATATTGAAATACAGAGATGGAGACAGATTTTAAATAATAGTCTGAAAACTTGTGGAAAAATATGTTGTAAACATGTTAAAAGGAAATAACATGTAGACTAGCCTAATTTTGTCCTTCCTAGTTTTTGTGGTACCCTAAAGGGCTACTCGGGGACTAGACAAGTAGCCTAAATTACGATAAATCGTCCAATCTGACAACCCTGTCCTGGACGTTCAATAGCTTGTCACTGCATGAATTTTCTATGATGCCTTTCTAAAGTATCGATTTAATTTTGTGTTATTTTTTTCCACGGCCCCATGAAAGTTGGTGCTAAATATAACATATAAACAATTGACTACATAAGAAGCTATTTTAATTTATACATTTTCTTTCGTCGTATTTATTTATTTATTTTTTTAATAATTGAACGTCCATTTATCCAGTTTCTGTCAAAACGTGTAGATTTGGTCAGAGAAAATGCACACTTACAGTACATAACCTTCTTTAATTTTATTTATTACTGGTACATTAAGAACAGTCAAGTTATGGAAATAAACTCTCTGACAGTCGTTATAGATGTGACGATCTTCATCTTGTCTTGCCAGCACGAGTTTCACTATCCTCCACATTTCAACTCCGAGGCTTCAATTGGCGCCAACGACGAGTCGTATCGCAGCTGCCATGCACGAAATGTGCCAAAACGCTAAACTGTGTAATTCCGTGGGATTAACGCCCCAGTATTTACCGTTCCAATGACACATCAGTTAATTAGGGATTTATTGCACATCTATAATTCAACGAGGCAGTTCACCGGTGGGATGCCTTTAATATCTGTTGATTACTGAGCGCGACATAGGAGAAAATCTTCAAAGAGTCGCTCATGTAAGCCTGTAATTACGACTTTTATCGGATGGTTAGCTATTCCTGAGTAGGTTGGGGTTGCCAACTAGAAGGTATTTGAACGTAAGACCGGTGGCCGATATCAACCCCTTGTCCCCGGTAGGTAGCCTTTATCGTATAAGCCAGCATTTCTCAAACTGTGGTCCGCAGACCACCTGTGGTCCTCAAGTTCTGTCCTTATGGTCTTCCAAAATACAGAAAAAATAAAATTCAAACGAATTGCGTATCACACTATAGCTGAAAATCTCAGAATTTGGAAATGACACATGGCAATCGTCTTTCACTTTTTCTCCCAGTATGTTATGAAATTTCTTACCCTACCCGTCTACCCACTTCTCACTCTACTCTCAACAACAAAAGAGGGATTTAAAGCACTATGAACGTGGCGTTTCTCGCCATCTTTTCCCAGCATATCTGGTGCCGAGCCTGTAACCCTGCCAGGGACCACCCGAATTCATAACAGAGGACCAAAGTACCGAACCTTTTCATGTATTGGTGACTTTCTTGATAGTTTTGCCGACACCCATCAAATGGGCATGAATTGTACGTCGTACACCAATAATAGAACGTGCCAAATTGCATCTTTACTTGTTGAAAATCGGGCATGTTTTTGCATTAATTTTTTATTTGTTTTTTTCAGATGACAATATAAAAAATTTTGACTCCGCCTATTTTAAAATCCGACAGGTTTACTTTTTGTGTTTCGATTGCCGTTTCAATTTCGCGCGTTTCATTCACTCGTTTGAAAGCACTTCGTAACAAACAACGCACCGAGGTTTTGGTTCACTCTCATTGCCACACCAAGTAAATCCAAGTTCCAAATAACTCTTGTCATATTTACGAAAGTATTTTTTCTTTGAATAGCTACCACTAGGACTAGATATTCTTTAATGGCACTATAATTAATATATTTCTTCTCACACAGCTTCTGAACTATTAGCACTGCCTAAATGAAGCGTATCTTCATGTTCCTTTCTTTTCAAAGATCCGGATCGAAGCCAGTTTTCCATTATTTATAATGTGCACTATTTAACAGAGACATGGACAACTACTAGCGTGTACCACATAAGAAGGATTTCAAACAACTAACTGCTAACAGGCAAGCGATGAATCAACAATCCACAGAATTTGTTATAAGTTATTTGTGATTGGCTACAAAAATATAATTACGAAAGTATTATAATTAATTAATTAATTAATTCTATTTTAAAATATAAGTATACTGGTATTAAAATATGCTACATAAACGATAAATTTGTCTTCGAAGGGAACAAGAGTAAGGTGGTCCGCGGAATTGTTCTGACTTAAAAAAGTGGTCCCCACTTCAAACAAGTTTGAGAAACGCTTATATAAGCTAAAAGGATTTTTCTCTATTTCGCGGGACATTTGAACCTTTAATTCTGAGCAGCTGAAGATAATATGGAAATTTTGAAGTATTCTTCATTCTAAATACTTGATGGTTGTAAACCAAAAGTGGAAGAAAATTTTTAAGCATTAGCGTTGATCACATATATTGTGATTAGGGGAATTAGATAAAAACTAACACTGCAACTAGATGAAGATATACTCTATGATGAACTGTGCTTGTTAAATGTCGCTCTTTTTCTTTTGTGATGGATGCACATTTCACAAGTTTTATAAAATAGTGTAAATATTTTCAAGATAGGGATGCCTCGGAGAAATCTCCACAAATAAGAATGATAGTTCAACACGTGTTCGCTATTCCTGCAAGCAATTCTTTTGTGGAGCGTGCATTCAGTATCATGAACATGTTGTGGAATAATAGAAGGAATCGTTTAACTCTGCAAATAGTAAAGCTGAACTTGGTACTAGGGAAATCTTAAATTTGGCTGTGTAGAATTTTATCGCTTTATAGGAATAGTAAAAAAAGTTCTTAAGGTTGTGGTATAAAGCTCCAAATACAAAATTAAAAAGTGCATTTTTTAACACTGAAGCAAGATTTTTTTTTATTATTTTTTTTTTCTTTGCTCATATTACATAGCACATTCTGTATTTAGTATAACATTTATATATTCATCCAAACTTGTGTGTGTAAAATGGCGGGTAATTTTATTTACCAGAGTTGGCAACCCTACTTATCAAGTGCGTCACAATACATATTTTACCTCACGCCAATCAGATGCGACTACAACCGATCTGCAAAGTTTTGAAATATAGGCCTACAATAGTAATATACGTTACAAGAGCGGTATGTTGACGTTTTCATGTTCGAGGAAAAGATTGAAAAAGCGAAACGTAGTTGAGCTTTTTTAATTTCCGAGAACATGAAAACAAACATACCGCTCGTGTATCGTACATTATTTTGTGCGAAGAACGTTTATTACATACCTGAAAGACGAATTTATAATTACTTGCAATGAACTCTCCATGTTGGTTTCTGTTTAATGACGCCAACTTCGGAACACCAAAATATCTTTCTTCAACATTGTTGCTTTAAAATGTTTTCTGTGTTTACTATACTCCAGCAGGCCGTGATATACGTCTGTCTTTTTCCCCCAGTCTATAAATGCGAACTTAAAACAAACGGTAAGGTTATGTAATGATTTATTTTTCATTTTAATATTTTAACAATATTATTTATATAACATATTGCAGTAATAACATCGGCATCTGGAATCTCGTTGATTTTTTCACGGCTTCCTTAATGTTACTTGTATCAGGAATGCAATAAGTTTCGTGGAGTAGTAGACTTTACTTAATTTTTGCAAATATTTAAAAACAATAAATAACAGTAGCAATTTAGGTGAAATTGCAGGGGTAAGTTTCAATTTATAATTATTACTATGTTAAACGTCTCTAAAAATAATATGTTAAAAGCCTAAAGCAGTAAAATGAATGTCGCGCTTAAGCGGTAAGAAGAGGGAAATTGTTATGTGTGTTACGTTGGGAATACTGAATGTGGTATTTCACACTTACCGCGTATTGGTTCTGTGCGGAAAACAAGCAAATACGCACGATTTCGCACAAAAAAAGTTTTTCATAATTGAGCTCTATTTCCAACTCATTCTTACAGATTTATTATTAGTATAGATTCCAAAGATACTGACAATTCCATCGATGCTCACAATAATAATCACGAATAGCATTAAGATTTCATGCAATTATAGCGATTTGATAATATCCCCTGTCATATTTTTATCTGCCACGGAACTGTATCTTAATATTTTCCAAGCTGTCATTTTCCCATTTGCTGTGAAGACCTTCGGTCCTTGGAGTCATGACGCTATAGTTTTGGTATCTCAAATCGGCAAAATTTTGATCTCCATTACTGGTGATCGCCGTTGCACTACTTATTTGCGTCAACGCTTAAGTATTGCTATTCAACGCGGAAATGCAATGAGCGTTTTGGGTACTCTTACAGAGTCCAGCCCTTTGGACGAACTTCTTCTCCTGTAAAATTTAATATCTCTATGTAAATGTTTATAAATTGGAGATTTATCCTTCGAAGGGGTGGAAAAATTCAAATATCTTGGAGCAACAGTAACAAATATAAATGACACTCTGGAGGAAATTAAACACAGAATAAATATGGGAAATACCTGTTATTATTCGGTTGAGAAGCTTTTATCATCCAGTCTGCTGTCAAAAAATCTGAAAGTTAGAATTTATAAAACAGTTATATTACCGGTTGTTCTTTATGGTTATGAAACTTGGACTCTCACTCTGAGAGAGAAACATAGGTTAAGGGTGTTTGAGAATAAGGTGCTTAGGAAAATATTTGGGGCTAAGCGGGATGAAGTTACAGGAGAATGGAGAAAGTTACACAACGCAGAGCTGCACGCATTGTATTCTTCACCTGACATAATTAGGAACATTAAATGCAGACGTTTGAGATGGGCAGGGCATGTAGCACGTATGGGCGAATCCAGAAATGCATATAGAGTGTTAGTTGGGAGACCGGAGGGAAAAAGACCTTTGGGAAGGTCGAGACGTAGATGGGAGGATAATATTAAAATGGATTTGAGGGAGGTGGGATATGATGATAGAGACTGGATTTATCTTGCACAGAATAGGGACCGATGGCGGGCTTATGTGAGGGCGGCAATGAACCTTCGGGTTCCTTAAAAGCCATTTGTAAGTAAGTAAGTATGTAAATGTTTATATTTAGTTTTTATATATGTGTAATTGTAACGGTGAAAATATTGTTAATCAAATAATTTTTTTTCATAAGTGTATATTATTTTTGGGAGTGTTTTTGTAAGTAATTTTATGCTCGACCATGCCGAAATGTAGTAATTATACACCTGGTAGCAGTCCTTTAATGCATGTCATTAAAGTACACCTGTTCATTAAAGTTTTTCGATTATTCTCGGATATGCAATCGAAAGACAACGAGGGAAACGTCACGGAGGCTGGAAATCCAATACTGTCGCAGAAGGTTATGTTCTGTTATTATAATAATTAACGTTAATTGTAAATAACATTCAAATAAATTCAATTTGTCATCTCGTTTTTTAATTCTAAATCAATTTCCACGTTATATCAAAATTAGTTCATGTTATTCTCTACGTTACATCAAGGTCAATGACATTATTGTTCCTCGGAAAAAATCAATACTTTCGCGTCTGCGCACATCTCACAATTCACGAGCTATGCACAAGGTCACTTCTGATCTTCAGTCAGATACAAATAAAATGAATACTTCTGAATAATTTCAAGTTAGAAATATAGTCGAGCATAAAAAGCCGTATGAAATTTGCCTATAATGGCTTGCGCTCGTTTCATAAACAAACATACTCGCGTCTTAATTACTATCATTATAGGCTCGTTGCATAATGTACTATTATGAGGTTGTTATTGATGTGCTGGCAAATTATTTGTACGAATTACGAATTTTCTAGTGTCCTGAACGAATTTTATTGTGCTTATAAATCTATATTTATGCTCTTTTAATAGAGAATGTATTTTTATCTCTCAAAAGTTTTTAGATGTGTAGTAGCTATATATTTGTTTTAGAAGAAAAATTTAACATCAATTGAAAAAATGAACGTTACTTTTATAAGAATAAATGTAATACTCAAAACCTGTCAAAACATACAGAATTAAGGGCCCATATCAAATTATTTAAGAGTTCTAAATTATATCAATGTCTTTCAAAATTCTGTATTTTGTTACACCTTAAATAACTGTTGCCAAGGCAACAGAAACAAAGACAAATAAATAGAAATATCGTTAAGATAAGGGTAATTTTTTGTGAACAAAATTAAGTTTTTGTGCGAGATCGTGCAAATTTGCTTGGTTTCCGCACAAAACCAATCCGCGGAAAGTCTAAAATTCCACATTCAGTATTCCCAACCTAACACACATAACAATTTCCTCTTCTTACCGCTTAAGTGACATATTGATTTTACTGCTTTAGGCTTTTAACATATTATTTTTAGAGACGTTCAATATAGTAATAATTATAAATTGGAAACTTACCACTGCAATTTCACCTAAATTGCACTGTTAATTATTGTTTTTAAATATTTGCAAAAATTAAGTAAACTCTACAACTCCACTAAAGTTACTGCATTCGTGATGCAAGTAATATTAAGGAAGCCGTGAAAAATCAACAAGATTCCAGACTCATCATAGACTGGGGGGGGGAGACAGACGTATATCACGGCCTGCTGGAGTATAGCAAACAGAGAAAACATTTTAAAGCAACAATGTTGATGATAGATATTTTTGTTTTGAAAATTTGCCGTCATTGAACAGAAACCAAGATGGAGATTTCATTGCAACTAATTAGAAATTCCTCTTTCAGGTATGTAATAAACGATATTCGCACAAAATAATGTACGATACACGAGCGGTATGTTTGTTTTCATGTTCTCGGAAATTAAAAAAGCTCAACTACGTTTCGCTTTTTCAATCTTTCCTCGAAAATGAAAACTTCAACATACCGCTCTTGTAACGCATATTACTATTGTTGTTACGTTAAGGAAGTTCGAACGATTTCAAAGTTTCTCGACGTCTGGCGGACTGTACATTATTCTGAGCGGCCTTAATCCAGGCCGGGACGGAGATGTAACATTGCGTGTGTTGCTAGCAGTTCAGTTTTACAGAATAATTTTCCTCGTGAAATACGAAAATTTGAGAACTCTGAAACGTGCGGCAGCCAATGAGATCTGGAGGGGCGGAAGGGGAGGGGAGGAGCGCCGTGTCAGCACAAGACGCGCGGGGAAAACATGAACTGGCTGGCAGCGGACGGTTAAACAGCTGAAGGTAGGATAAATGTTGGCTTTCGTGGCGCGCAATCTGACCTGTAATAAAAACAACAAGTCGAGCTTTAAAAAAACACTTCGCGACATCTGAGCCAATAGAATAAACACGAGGTACACGTGCCCGCGGGCGAGGTTAACCCTTTGAGTCCGCATTGTCCAGGGCCGGCTTCAAATGCCCCGAGACAAGTTCGCTAGCGTGCATATGTAATGGAAGATACGACTTCTGAAACAGCCTTCTCGATTTGCGCTGAATTGCATGTAAAATTATTAATATAATACACGTTATTCCATGACAAAATATATGCTGTAATAGTAATATGAGTTACAAGAGCGGTATGTTCAAGTTTTCATGTTCGAGGAAAAGTTTGAAAAAGTGAAACGTAGTTGAGCTTTTTTAATTTCCGAGAATTGAAAGAAAACATACCGCTCGTGTATCGTACATTATTTTGTGCGAAGATCGTTTATTACATACCTGAAAGACGAATTTCTAATTAGTTGCAATGAAATCTCCATTTTGGTTTCTGTTCAATGACGGCAAATTTGCAAAACAAAATATCTATCTTCAACATTGTTGCTTTAAACTGTTTTCTCTGTTTACTATACTCCAGCAGGCCGTGATATACGTCTGTCTTCCCCCCCCCCCCCAGTCTATGATGAGTCTGGAATCTTGTTGATTTTTTCACGGCTTCCTTAATGTTACTTGCATCACGAATGCAGTAACTTTAGTGGAGTTGTAGAGTTTACTTAATTTTTGCAAATATTTAAAAACCATAATTAACAGTGCAATTTAGGTGAAATTGCAGTGGTAAGTTTTCAATTTATAATTATTACTATATTGAACGTCTCTAAAAATAATATGTTAAAAGCCTAAAGCAGTAAAATCAATATGTCACTTAAGCGGTAAGAAGAGGGAAATTGTTGTGTGTGTTAGGTTGGGAATACTGAATGTGGAATTTTAGACTTTCCGCGGATTGGTTTTGTGCGGAAACCAAGCAAATACGCACGATCTCGCACAAAAATATAAACGTTTAACTGATGTTGATTTGTCAGGAATAGACCTAGGATGCGGGAATATTCCCAGGCTGGAATTCTTTTTCCTATTCTTAATTTTCTTTGACATAATACCTATTGTAAATATCATAAACATTATTAAGTTGCCATAACAATAAAGAACTTAGTAGGCTATGATCTCTAAATTCCAAGGTCTAGCCTACATTGAATTATGACACTTTTATGTAAGAATAATTATTGTTTCTATTTTGCTGAAACATCTCTTCAGTTAAGTTTACTGTTAAATACCTTAAGGCATATGTACACCCACAAAACGCAAAAAATTATGAAAAATTAGAATTTTCAAAATATAACTATTTTAATAGAGAATTTTCTCCCCTTTAATTTGATATAAGAATTTTCGATTTATGCCTTATGGTTTTTCAGATAAGTCCCATTTTCCAAAATTCTATGTCATCAGCCACTGTCACTTCTATGAAGGTTACTCCAAAAGTAATGCACAACATTTTTTTAAATTTATTTTTATATTAAACCTTTGCAATTTATGGAGGTCATAGATACATCCTTCCTCCTTGTATTCAAATTTAATTTAAGTCGTTCCCGTGAGTGGCGCCAGAGAGTAGCTCCGACGTGTTGGTTCAGACTTTTATCGTGCAGGTATACAGGCCCTCATTCCAAAGTGGCGTAAGGCAGTTGAAAGGTGCGGGGATTATGTGGAAAAGTGACTTATTATTCCTGAAGGATGTATCTACATTCTATGAAAAATAGCTAAGCTGTAGGATAAAAAATAATTTTTAAATAAATATTGTGGATTACTTTTGGAGTGATCCTCGTAGCAGTCAATCCCCTCGTCCATTGCTTGTAAAATAAACTTCTTTCTAGTCCCGAAATAGATGCATAGATATCAGGGCATGATCATTAGATTGAAAACACGTTATTACATAATGAGGTAATTTATAATCTTTTACTGTTAGTCATAAAACTGTAAATTTGTGTGTCAGTGATGTTGTACGTCATTTTAATAAGAGTCCAAAAGGAGAAATTAAAATTCTGAGGAGGATGGGCATAAACCCTGGGACAAACACCATCAAAGGATTTGTTGCATCAATGGAAAATAAGGACAAAAATGCCAAAAAAAAAACATTCAACACCTGAAGTTAAAACAAGGAGGAGGTATTTGAGAGGCAGAAAGAAGCTGAAACTGGATCGACATGAAGCTGCTTAAGGGGTGACATATGATGATGGAGTCTTCTAGGCTCTGAAAGTTTGTGTCTCATTTCCTGTAAATAGTAATTTTAGAATATTTAATTCTTTCAAACATGATATCTCAGCCAAATATGGTGATACCAAGAAGATATTGGTGTCATTTTGAAGCTTGAAATGTCCCCAGTGCCTGACAATGAGTAAAATAACATTAATATAATTAATAATTATCTATAGATTTTTACATGATTTATGCAATATAAAATATTATTATAAGTTACATATATGGTAATATTTAATTAATGTAAATAAAAATAAAAATAGCTCTATGTCAGGCACTAAAGAATAGTTTTAGCTATAAAACAGTGAAAAACTGTGGCTCTATCTTAAAAACTGCATGAGCTATCATGTTTCAAGTTGCATGTCGAAATTATAAACAAAATAATTTTTATAAACAATTTAGACATAATTTCAAGGGATCTGTTCACTTCATTCTCTTTCTGGTACCATTCTCAATTATATAAAAATTTTACAGAGCAAAATTATGCAAAACAAAATTTTTTGTATGTTAAGGTGTACATATACCTTAACGACATGTTAAATATTTAACAAAGCTGGGCCTTAACTTATTATAACATATGTTAATGAAGCTATGTTCCTGGATTATCGTTAAAACGAGGCAAATTAATCGAAATCCTGTCCCTGTTGATGATAGTGCCGTCTCACCGATAGGGAAGGCCCATGGCTTAATGAAGAGTAACCCAGAGGAATGTCTGGAATCGGCGCGATAAGGAAGAAGTGTATTTGCTGCAGATATCGGATTCCTGTTCGTGTTTTAATAAAGGCATCGGTAGCCGTCCAGCACAGCCTGTCCTGTCGATACGGCGGCGTCCACACAACAAGAAAGCTGCGCGAGAAAAAGTTAATGAAATCCGATACTCACCCCTTGGGAGCAACCCGATACTCTCCCTTCAACAGATAATTAAAAGTTTATATAAAGAAAAAGACTCTTCCTGCGCTGTGCGCTGACGTCAGCCAGCGTGTTGCTTCCTGTGACTCGTCGGATTTAGGCCCCACTGGAACTTGAAGGGTTAACTTCATTGTCTTTGTGTTATTTTTTCAAATGTACTATCAGGGCATAAGAAATGTCGACTTTTAAGTTCGGTGATTTGTTACTTTTTTTTTAGTTGGGCAATGTAATTTACAGACGCTATGATTATCATTACGTAGTGTGAGCATGTGACAGGTGTCCATTGTTAATACAACAAATGAATGGTAAATTTGCAAAACGACTTAATTCCTTAGAAGTAGTTTTGAGAAAATTAAAGAAAACTGTTTTTGGCCGCTCTGAACCATATATTCTTACAATACAATTTTTTATACTGGGTGTTCAGTTCAAAATGTGTCTTGGCTCGCTATATGCCGTCATGTGGCTAGAGAATTCAATCTTCCTACACTTCCGCAGCTCAGGTGTATAATCCAAGAGGCAGAGAAGTTGGCTAGCAAGTACGGCGTTCATTCTGAAGAGTACGTGCCGATACGTACGGTAACGCCGGTAGTGACAGGAATGTGAACTGTTTGGAAATACGTACTGTCGGGATATGGGGAGAGGGTTAAGACGATTACTTACGTATTTGTTGACATTAACTTCGACGGTCAACATGGACACGGAGCATTTGATTTGTGTTGTGGAATGTTACCGTACGCAACCGATGATAACAAATACCCTGCGTACGACTTGCCGGCGCAAAACACAGTTCGAAAGACGTTATGGTAGCACACAGACCGTACAGACCGCCATCTGTTGCTACGACGTTCAAGTTATACCGTACACGTTCTCAAGTTCAGATTGAAGAACGCCTTAATTAATAGGCAACTTCTCTAACATATAAACTGAAACTCGATTCAAATCGGTGACCCAACAACAGTGACGTCATGACACACTTTGGAATGAATACCCAGTATGTAAGAGAAATAGTTTATTAATTGAAGCGTCGGCTGGAACAACGTTATAAGTTACATTTGGTAAAATTTACAGGAGCTGCAAAAATGTGTACGCGTACAACGTTGTTCTTATGAGGGTAGCAAACTTTTGAGTGGACAAATTTCACGTACTGCATTGATGGACAGTTGCAAGCCAAGGAGTATAGCAAGGTAACATGACATACAACATTATTACACGGAAACACGCCGAATGAAAATTTTGTAACTTACAACGTTGTTCCAGCCGACACTTAAATTATTGTGCTTAGTGCTTCAAAAGATACAATACATCGCCACATTAAGATGCTTAGAAAGTCATACAGAAGTTGTACATGTGTACCTCATGAATTGACACCTGAACAGACTCAACACAGAGTGGATATTGGTCGTCAGCTTATCGCTGATTGCATGAATGATAGATTTGTCACGTGTGATGAAAATTAATATATTACCGCAATCCTGACACCTCTAAACAGTGGCTCGATCCTCATCATTCACACTGCCAAAGTCGTCGTTAAACAAAATTGGTTCGGCCCCTAAGTAATGTAAATTCTAGCCAAATTGTTGGGTCTCACCTGCTATAACAATAAAGTTACGCCGTTGGTTTTCAAGTTCATTGTAAACAGCTGTTTTGTGATCCCATAAATGTTGCAGTTTTGAAGATTCGGAATGCCTGCTATACGTCAGAACTACCTATAATTTGTAGATGCATACACTCAATTTGTAGGTTTTCAAGGTTTGTTTATTAATATTATTATTTTTGTAATAAATTAGTTATAAACATGTTTCATTTCATTTACAGGATTTAAAGTTCACTGAGTTTACGCTAATTGGCACATTATAGATAATGTGTTTTGTTACGTATTATATTAAAGGTATGTTTCTGCATTTTTCATAGATTTTTATACTTTACCTAACTGTATTTACATCCTCATACTTTATTATAATATGTCAATAGTTTCCTCTGTTTATATTTTTCTTTTATTTGCATAATTTACATTCTTAGCTTGTTTTCTGTAGTTGTATTTATTTAAAATTAGATTTTAAAAAGTTTATAACAAATAATTTAGGATAACAGTATTGTCATGGTGACTGGTCAGATTGAAACAAAAACTGGCTTCCTGGGCATCTGAAATCTATATATATATATAGCCTAATTTGAACTGGTAAAGGAAATTACGAGAAAACGGCTGAACGGATTTTAATGAGTGACCCCTCATTTTCATGCCTGGCATCCAAAGTTTTTCGGAAAAGTAGTAGTTTTCAGTGAAATGTCAATTTTCCTACATAATTTTCCTATTTTCCAAAATCCATCTGTTGTCAGTTTTGAGAACTAATTTTATTCAATCACGGCCGACTTGATTGAATTTCAGAACAAAACACGCACTACAATAAACAATAGGCTATTACACGAAGGCCATGACCTGCAGGATTGCCGACATATTTAGAGCTCAATTCAATTTGTTATTAAAAACTGATTCTGCAGTGTATAATTTTCTGAGTACAGCTGTGTATTGGATATTCAAATCTACGGAACTTGAGGTGGTTTGATGACATTATTACCATTAGAAATTAAATATTATTATAGTTAATATCATGATGCATCTATTTTTTCATTAATTGTACATAATATTGATGCTATATTGATAACATGAAAGTGAAACGTTTTGTTGTTATGTAAGTAAATGTAGAGAATATCTTAATTTAGATCTTCATTTCTATAATTTACTGAGTGGCTGCTATATATAAAACTACAAAACTTAAGTAAGATAGGAATAATATTTTTTATTAAAAATCAAATATTTTTATACTTATTAACCCAGTGGGGTTGGGTCTTTTTCATATACTTAATGGCGGTGTAGTGTAGATATTGATTATGTGTCATTGTCTTCAGTATTGGCTCGAGAGAGCGCAAAAATTACAGTTCCTAAGGAAAGATGAAAATGTATTACTTACTGATAAAATAAGAGGCCTAGAAAATTTTGTAGTCTCCAGATAATTTCAGCAGGATCTCTTAGTAGGATAAAATGATTTTACGCTCTACATTTCAAGTTCTACATGCAGCAGCTATACGAAAATGCTATTGTTCGAAAACTTAGCAAACCTGACATTTTTTTAACTTTTGCCTACAATCCACAATGACCTGAAATAGCTAGTGCTATCGTCCTGACATTGATACTTGCGTTTTCGCCTTGAAACTCAAAAACTGAAGTTGGATAGGTTCAAGAGAAAGTATTTGGCCTAAAAAAATCCATTCAAAGGGAGTATGTTTCATTATTATGGAAGCAAATAACTATCAAAAAGACAAGTATTGTTCATTGAAAATAAATCTGATAAATTTTTATTTGAACGTCTAACGAACTTAGTTTTCAGCAGTATTTGCTGCACAAGCCACTAGTACTTATAGAAAAGGACGACAGATAATCACATGAAATTAAAATGTATATGATATCCTAGACCTTTCACGTCAGGGGTGAAACGACATAAAGCGGCAAAACATTGTCAATTTACTAGCCACATAATGGTTAATTGATTGGAATTGGGTGCTGCGAAAGTACGTCGTCATTTTATTTATTTTTGGTACAAGTAACACTTCTTTAAGTATTTATTTATTTTCCCTTGTACCATCAATAAAAAACACGTATGCTTTCAATTTTTTAAAGTTATAATTGGCTGTATGCAAGTACTTACGCGGTATTCTGAAACTCAAATAAATTACCATTTCAGATTCCGTAATAAATTACGTACATCAATACACTGAATCTTGATCATATGCACTTTTGTATCAGTTAATGTCGAAAAGGTACACGTGACAACGAAATCTAAGCACCAAAACGTCAAACGTCATGCCTTATTTTGCCTCCTCCCGCCTTCACTCAGCGTTGCCAAACGTACACATGTTCCGGCTTGTAACTGAAGATGGCTCTGGAAGTCCCCATTCTTATAATGCGCTGTAATATCCCCTCTATGGCACGATGCAGTAATCACTGATACAAAATTATAAAGTTAAGATATAAAGAGAATTTTATTACTCAATTATAAATTAAACCTATTATCGGTGTAATTGGTTTAATGATTGTTTCTAAAATTGTGTAAATCTTCAATGTTATTCTTTGTACAATTCCACGAATCCTAGAACTAAAAATCGAGAATCGAGGTTTACTTTTTACTAATTAATTTGGAAATGCAAAATAACTTTAATTTATATATTAAATAAAGCAGTAATATAAACCATCAGTGCTTGCATGATTTCGTACGTTCGCCTCCTTCATAGTTTTATATATTCTCTTCCGCCATTTTTGTGCCGAAACATTAGCTTAAATATGTCGTGTATAGTTATAATAATAATAATAATAATAATCAATAATAATGAATCAGTTACATCGCTGTTCAACCAGGAGTAAAGACGGTTACAAAAGAACAAAACAACTACAATTTAACTGAAAAATTGAATAAATAATAATAAAAAAAATAAACAACAAATAAGAAGAAATCGGACATAATATATTACAGAAAGAAAGAAAAAAGCATAATAATATTGAACAGCAGGTCATTTTTCATTTTCAATTTACCGTAAAAATAAATGAGACATACAAAAAAAAGACAATTATTCATAATAATAATAATAATAATAATAATAATAATAATAATAATAATAATAATAATAATAAAATAAAATATTAATAATTTGATAATAATAATTAATAATAATAATTTAATAATAATAATAATAATAATGATTTTTTAACCTGGCAGAGTTAAGGCCATACGGCCTTCTCTAACATCAACCTGTTACAAAAACACTACAAATTTACAAATTCCTACAATTTTACACACAAAATTGAATAAGATAATAATAATAATAAAAAATAAACAACAAATAAGAAGAAATCGGACATAATATATAACATACAGAAAGAAAGAAAAAAGCATAATAATATGTGAACAGCAGGTCAAAATAAATGACATACAAAAAAGACAATTATTCATAATAATAATAATAATAATAATAATAATAATAATAATAATAATAATAATAATAATAAAATAAGAATATTAATAATGATGATGATAATAATAATAATAATAATAATAATAATAATAATAATAATAATAATAATAATAATAATTAATATTAGTAATAAAATTTTACAAAACAGTGAATAAATATTTCTAAGTAAAACACAATAAGGAAAATTAAGATTATTTGCTCAACTTATCACATTAGAAATATTATTATCGGAAAATTGAAAACAAAAATATAAAATAAGTTGAATATCATTAGAACATAAAAAAATTGAATACGTGGAAACATGCAATACAACACTTGCATAATAGTAAGTTAGTTTGGCAACTCGTCATAAGATAATTTTTAACTTTGATTTGAAAGAATTCAATGTTCGGCAGCCCTTGACTTCAGGCGGCAGAGAGTTCCAGTGACGAGAGGTAGCAACAGTGAAGGATGAGGAATACAGAGACGATGCGTGAAGTGGAATTTCTAGCGTGTTATCGCGTTGTGATCAGTATTATATATTATGATAGCGAGAGAGAGTATGAAATCGAGCGAATAAATAATAGGGGGATGAAGAGTGCATAATTCGATATAGGAGAGAAAGTAGTGCAGATTTCTCCTCTTTTATGATAATCTTGAAAGAAGGTGAGATATGATCATAGTATCGAACATTACAAATGAAGCGGACGCACGCGTTATGAACACGCTGTAGTTTCTGAGCGGAATCAATCCTGATCACTGAACAAAACGTCTCAATAATCGAAATAAATAGTGTCTGTACCAGCGTCTGTTTTAATTTAGATGGATAATGATACAATCTTTTTAGTGAATGGAAATAGAATGCCTTCTTACATGTATATTTTTGATCCATTGGAAGATTCGAAATGTTTGATTTTTGAGAAGCTAAACGGGATGATTGTTTTATTCAGTTTCACAGGTGGAATATTCAGGTCGTTGACTTCAGGAATAATCCTTTAACCTGTTTCAATTTTTATTATACACCATTTCAACTTAATTTAGATTTAATATACGGTTCGCGAACAGAATAGCCTGTGATTTACATGCGTTTAGGTTAAGCCCAAATTGTTGAGACCAGGAAGAGATGGAATCAAGATCTTCATTGACTATTAATGCTATCAGTGCGTCGGGGCTTTAACAATTGAACGTCGTCTGCATATATTTGATATCTAGTGCTTAAATGATGCGATCAATTTTGAATCATACATCGCTGTTCCGGAAGAACAACGTAACTGAAAAATCGGGGTAAATATTAAAAACACTCCTATGTGACCACTAATATTTAATTCGATTGTTATATTTTATTTCAAATATTTATTATTCATTTATACATGTATTTACTGTAGGCCTATATGGAAATAAGATTCTAACTTAATTTTAATTCCCCCCTTTATACTCGTATTTCGTCAAATTCTATGTTTTCTTTCTCTTTCACATCCTGTTCTTCTCTCCTCTCACATTCTTCAGCTTTTTCATCAGTAGTTGTGATATCACTCCATATACTGTACACTGGGATGTAAAAGAAATTCCGATACGAAATAATATCGTTTTCAGAGGACTTTAGCAAACATTGCGAAGTGGAAAACTATTTTCCTGAGATTAGTTTTTTGAAAACATGTAAATACGACTTTTATAACAGGTTCACGTTATTATTTGATATGAATTTATTTCAAATTATTCACATACTCGTATCTTATCTATACTAATAATAAATCTTAGCGAAATTTTTGTGATTTCCGATTTTCCAAAAATAATTGGTCCTAACATATATAATTAACACCCTGAAACCGAAAACATTCTGTTACCTTTTCACGCGATAATGGCTGAACGGATTTCGATGAAAATTGGAATATAAATTAAGTTCGTTGTTTCTTAGATTTTAGGCAAGGCATTCAAAATACATTATTTAAAGGGGGTTATAAGGGGCTGAATTAAATAAATAGAAATATCTCGCTTATTTTGATTTTTTGAAAAATTACATAACAAAGTTTCTTTAAAAATAATTTGCGCAGTTTATTCCACGCAAAATTTTAAAACTGATATTTATGAGATAAATGAGTGTTAAATTAAAATAATGCCATCTAAGGCCGTGTAATGAATTACAAAAAAATGACTTTTCTATAAGGCAACAATAAAACTATTAAAGATCCTACGGAAATTGTGTTTTTTAAAGAAACTAAATTTTGATTTATATAATTAACATTTTTCACCAAAAATCAGTTAATAGATGGAGATATTATCGATTTAATTCAGTAACTTCTAATATGATATTATTTTAGATAATGTAATTTTGAAGTATAATTTAAGTTATTTGAAGGGTTAGAAAATGGCCCAAGCGCCATTTACTGAATACGAAAACAAGAGTTAAATTTAGTTATTACCATAATTCAATGGAAACCTATTTTAAAATAAAGTATACACATTAAATCTAAATGATGTCAATGTTCATTAAAGCCATTAATAAAAATTAAGAAACATGTTAAAAATTGTCATTGTACCAATGAGTGTCTCTGGACCAAAATGAAATTTTAATTATTTGGATGACAGACAGATTAGATTTATATCAAACAAACAAAAATTTAAAAAACTTTACATTTATTTTCGGTTTCAGGGTGGTTAATTACTAGACGAAAATAGTGAAATATTTATGGTATTCCACAGCCTTCCTTGTTATTTATTTTGTCATTGTTAAAATCGAAAATTACCAGAAAAGTTACGTTTCAGATTTATTATTACAAAAAAGGATCAATTTTATTAATCTATAAATATAAAATGTGTAGTTTATTGAAGACATACACGAACAAGCTGAATGATGTAATAACAGAGCAATAATAGAGTTCATATGCAAGGCCTTCTGTGTATCTCTTTTTCTATTGTCTCCTAAGCGAAATCCTCTTAACATATTTCAATCGATAGAGACTTCGACTTGGCATTTCTTTCGCAGCCCAGTGTACCGTGCTTGCTTTCTTGGTATGGAACATAGAGATAGCATTTCTATAAGAAATCTATGTATAAAAACAATGAAATATACTGTAATTTAATCAGTGGACCATGTTCTCTCTCTCTGTACGGAGAAGGGACCCGAAGGCTTGCACCAGTCTCAGAGTTATTGTGTTTACCACACCTTTTGTGTGAATTATTGGGTAGCCGAACAGCCGCGCTCTTGTACAAGTACAGCACGCAGCACCGTGAACTTAACCCAGGCTATGGTATGGATGATATGTGAATTCTGTAGTGCTCGGGAAAAGTGACACAAGTCAGTTTTCACAAACCTTTTTTGATAATTTATTGACAACTTACACTCTGCTCGCTTGGAAAAAAATACATAGGTATTTATCCCATTACAATAATTCATACAGAAAAAAAAATCAAATCGACATAAACGAGTGTAAGTTGTCAATAAATTATCAAAAAAGGTTTGTGAAAACTGACTTGTGTCACTTTTCCCGAGCACTGCAGAATTAATGATGGCGAAATGAGTCCGAGGTCCAATGCCGAAAGCTACCCAGCAATTCTGCTTCAATTGGTTGAGGGAAAATCCCGGAAAAAAACCCCAACCACGTAACTGGTTCCAACCAGAATTTGAACCCAGGCCTTTACTTTTTAACTTCGCTCTAGAATATGACATTAGGAAAGTTCAGGATAACAGGCAGTGTTTGGAATTGAACGGGTTACATCAGCTTCTTGTCTATGCGGATGACGTGAATGTGTTAGAAAATCCACAAACGATTAGGGAAAAAACGGGAATTTTACTGGAAGCGAGTAAAGAGATAGGTTTGGAAGTAAATCCCGAAAAGACAAAGTATATGATTATGTCTCGTGACCAGAATATTGTACGAAATGGAAAGATAAAAATTGCAGATTTATCCTTCGAAGGGGTGGAAAAATTCAAATATCTTGGAGCAACAGTAACAAGTATAAATGGCACTCGGGAGGAAATTAAACGCAGAATAAATATGGGAAATGCCTGTTATTATTCGGTTGAGAAGCTCTTATCATCCAGTCTGCTGTCAAAAAATCTGAAAGTTAGAATTTATAAAACAGTTATATTACCGGTTGTTCTGTATGGTTGTGAAACTTGGACTCTCACTTTGAGAGAGGAACATAGGTTAAGGGTGCTTGAGAATGAGGTGGTTAGGAAAATATTTCGGGCTAAGAGGGATGAAGTTACAGGAGAATGGAGAAAGTTACACAACACAGAACTGCACGCATTGTATTCTTCACCTGACATAATTAGGAACATTAAATCCAGACGTTTGAGATGGGCAGGGCATGTAGCACGTATGGGCGAATCCAGAAATGCATATAGAGTGTTAGTTGGGAGACCGGAGGGAAAAAGACCTTTAGGGAGGCCGAGACGTAGATTGGAGGATAATATTAAAATGGATTTGAGGGAGGTGGGGTATGATAGAGACTGGATTAATCTTGCACAGAATAGGGACCGATGGCGGGCTTATGTGAGGGCGGCAATGAACCTTCGGGTTCCTTAAAAGCCATTTGTAAGTAAGGCCTTCTCGTTTCACGGTCAGACGCTCTAACAGTTACTCCACACAAGCGGACGGGTCATGTTTAGAAATTAGCATGGTTTCACAATTTGTATGCGAAAATGTAAAGAGCATCAGGCTTCGACCACAGTCTAGTATATACAGTTACAAAGCTTGAGTTGTTACTAGGAACAATAGACTGTGCCGGTACTATTTCTCATTGTCTGTGATGAGGCGATAGTAGCGATCCTAGTGGTTAGCAACTATCTATGGATGCATATTTACTACGTATTGAGCTTCGTGACTATATACTAGACTGTGCTTCGACTTTGTAACCATAAATGATGTTCTCTTGTTACTTAAAATGTCTGCTAATTTCTAAACATAGGACATTAAGTTATTTCCTCATTGTTTTTATATATAGTTTTTATATAGTAATGCTAATTTTATTTATGGGGAAAAGTTGGGGTAAAGGAATCTTAAAAATTAGTACGAGTATCGTGTGTGGGGATGAAGAGGAAAGATTGGAGAATGCTTGGTTTTGCAGTGAAGAACTTCCCCTTCGGCAGGAGACAATGAAATGAACAGAAAATTACCTCAGACATTTTATTTAGCGTAACTTTGTTACAATGAATGAAATTACAACAAAACCCTGAATGATTTATTCTCGTGATATCAATGCAATTGCAACAATATGTTTACAAGTCATCATGCATATGTAATCAACATTATTTTAATTCTCACATTTTTCTTCCACTACATTGTTTCACCTTCAAGATTTGGAAGGCGTTGACAATTATCTTACGTACAGACACCCTGTTCTGTGGTGTAATTGACATTTGATATGAATCCCCTTTGTGTTCAAATACAGACAACAGGAGTACATTCTCAGCAGACTAGTGTGAAATTCATCTCGTCTTGAACAAATATAGAACTATCAAAAAGCAAGTTACATTTTAAAATATGTATAACATTTTTTTAATTAACGTACCTATTCACAAAATGGCAACACATTTGTATGTATCGAACAACGGGATTTGTTCATTTATCACACTCAATTGTTTCGGTTAACATGGCAACAAGTTTGTTTATAATGTCAAAAGTAGACTTATTGCTTATTGAATTTTTAAATCACGATCATTGGCAGTTTTAAAATGGTTTTCATTTTACAAGATCCAATTAGTATTGTTCAGTGTTATTAATGAATGTAACAAGTTTAACAAATGGCATATAAAAATTCAGAACAAAATTTACCTAACATCTGGCCAGCTCGTCCTGATATCAATCCAGCAGATTTTTGACTGCGGGGTTATTTCAAAGACCGAACCTTTTTTAAACTAATCCTACGACTACCGACGAACTAAAATATGCAATTTAATAACAAATTGAAGATATTCCACCAGACGCTGCTCACAACGTAGAAGAAAGATTGTTGCTTGTTGAAGAACAAAATGACGGACATATTCACGATTTAAACTGAATCCAATAAACCCCATATCTCTAAGTATAAGTGTGTTTCTGTTTTCTGTGTATATATATATAAACTCTTATGAAAGTTATGGCGACGTCAAAATTTAACTAACTTTTGAATAACCTGGTACCTTTATTAAAAACTAGCCGTACCCGTGCGCTCCGCTGCACCCGTTAGAAATAAATGTAAAGTAATTATATAATTAAAATAGGACATTTGATCCAGGGAACATTCGTGTTTGATAGAAGGATAAATCGTTTTTATTATGTTACTTAATTTAAATTGAATTCGCATAATTAAAATGCGATCATTTTGATCCAGAGACACTCATTTTGTCATAAAAATTAGTTTAGGAAATACAGGAAACGAATGTACAGAATAGCCTATCAAGTTTTCTGTGCATAAGAAGCTATTTTAATCTTACCTGTCTTCGATTCAGTCAGAAGTTACTGTAATAACATTATAGCATTATGTCCATCTAGAGAAACTACACTTTCCAATGGTGAATTAATAATTAATTATACAAATCTGTTAATTTAGCTTCCGATATTACTTCATAAAACACAGAAACATTATCTGTAGGCTATCTTTCATAGCTTTCGATTGTTGCTGTCCAAGGCCCCTTATAGACGAAGTTATTTGTTTTTTAATTCATTACACGGCCTTAGATGGCAGTTATTTTAATTTTAAAACTCATTTATCTCATTAAATATCAGTCCTATCAAAATTTTTCAGGGAATAAAACTTATCGGAAATTATTTTTAAAGAAACGTTTGTTATGTAATAGTTTTCACAAAAATCAATAATAAGCGAGATATTTCGATTTATTTAATTCAGGCCCCCTTATAACCCCCCCCTTTTAAATAATGTATTTTGAATGCCATATAGCCTAAAATCTAAGTTACAACGAACTTAATTTATATTCCAATTTTCATATAAATCGGTTCAGCCATTATCGCGTGAAAAGGTAACAAACATACAGACAGACATACAAACAAAAATTTCAAAAAAGCGATTTTCGGTTTCAGGGTGGTTAATTATATGTTAGGACCAATTGTTTTTGGAAAATCGAAAATTACCAGAAAAATTTCGGCTACAGATTTATTATTAGTATAGATTATACTTCTTAGGTGATGTGTATGTAGAGATGGCCGATATTTCACAAACCGATATTTTGTCACAGGTATTTTTTTGTCACAGATAAACCTGTGACTGATGACGCGAAATATCTGTGACAAAATATCGCTATCGAAATCTGCTCCGTATTCAGTACTCTGTCACCGTTGCAACGTCTGTGACTGATATTTTCTCCTCTACGTCGTGGTTTGCGCATGCGCATGATACAATAACAGCAATCAGACGGTGGTATTTGATTATTTTTTCGTGATATTTTGTTCAATATTATTTTTTTCAAAGTCATGATGTGTTGCAAAGTTATTAGCGGCATTATAATAATATAATCATGAATCTGACATTTTGTTTTCATATTTTAGTCTGTATATATGTTTCATAAATATTTTATCTATTCCCCGAGATCTTCACATTTTCATATTAAGCTTACTGTCAATTTATTTTAATTTGTAAGTATTTTCCACTCAATTAAAACCGAACGAGACAAAACTGGCTAATATGATGGGCAACTTATTTCGCTAAACTAACCTTGAGCTAGTTCCCTTCGTATTCCCCTTATACATCTTGCATATACGAATCTGTGACAGGTCAGGTTTGGTTGGTTTAAGCTTTTATTATGCCTAGACATATAGGATCAACGACTAAACTAGCGTTGAGGTAGTTCCCTTCGTACTCCGCATATACACCTTGCATATACGAATCTGTGACAGGTTAGGTTTGGTTAGTTTAGGCTTTGTTATGCCATGGATATACGATCAACTGCATCTCCACAAAAAAATCAAATTCAACGATTTTCACTTCCGAAATCACCTAAACTACCTCAGCGCTAGTTTAACCCGAGGAACTGTCTCTCCAAAAAAAAAAATCCTTGTAAATGCAACGATTTTCACATTCGAATTCGCCGAAACTACTTCAGAGCTAGTTTCACCATCTTATTATAAATTATATAATGACTACACGATTTAAATAGTAATAATACCATTGGTTACCAATACTTTATCTTGTGTAAAATCCTGTCTGAACAACAGTTTTGTTTTGTAATTATTTTCCATTGTTTTTCGGAATACTGATGTTTCGTTAATTTTTATTCTGACTCAATATTATAATGTTAATGCAGGATCAATTTTTAAAACGATTAGGATAGTCACATAACCTCAATTTCTCCATACCCAACTACATTAAAAAATTATATCTACAATCAACTACGATATAACCTCTTCGTATATGAGGTTAACTTTATGAGGTTACATGTTTCTGTTGAGTTAGCTTAGTATTTATTTGTTAATGGTACATGTACATAACTTATTTGTTGCATTTTCCCATATACACCACTGATGTGTGGCGTGTATAGAGAATTCGTATTCACATTACACTGCTCTTCAATATTTCCTGTTAATTTTTATCGGTGTGACAAAATATCGGTGTAATTCATGCATATTGTGCTTACTTATCGATATAAAATATCGGTGTGACAAAATCACAGATAAAAGTCACAGATATTTAATTGTTACAGTCAGTTGTCACAGATACTTGGAAATATCGTTTAAGCTCAACTCTATGTGTATGTAGATATTATGAATGCTAATTCTGAATCACCTGGCAACTTATGCAGTGAGTTAATATTTTTTGTTGATTTAGACGCATATTAGTGGGGGGGAGACCAAGAGTAAGCCTCATACACTTTTCAGAACGGGTAATACATTTGAAAACACTGAAAATGTTTAATGTACAAGATGGAAGTAATGTAACTGCAGGTTTTAACAGGTCATTCTTTAGATAAAGTAAATAAAAATCCTGATACCATACTAATTCGAAATGAATATTTCCCACACAAAAATTATCCGACAAATGTTAACACTTTTATTCGATAAAGCCGTAAAGAATGCTGCTATTCTAACCCGAGTTCGAATTTGAGCCGGCGATGCGCTGTTGCCAATCTACGCAGAATTTCAGCTACTTTTCTAATTAAGAATACATAATATATAGATTGTACCGTAAGTAATGTTAATTTCAACGTGTTATTCTTTAAAATATATCAAATGAACGTTTGAATACAAATTACACTCGTTTTAACTCCCATCTCGAGAAAAAAATTATATTAAACATTTCATAGCGAGTCTTATGGAAAGGCATTGATTTAATTCCCAATATTCTCAGTCAATTTAAGAAAGCAGTGTATTAAGATGACTATTACACTCTTACTACGTCATACTACTTTTGACCAATAAAACTGTACGAAAGGACGTATATTTCAACCAATTTGCTTATCGCACAATTTTATCGCGTCCTAGCATTTGTTTAATCTTATCGCGTCCCTAGCATTTGTTTAATTTTATCGCGTCCCTAGCATTTGTTTAATTTTATCGCGTCCCTAGCATTTATTTCTTTGTTTGCCAACATTTGAAACTGCGCTGGTCTGGACGTCAAAAAAATATATAAAATTACAAGCCACTCCAGTCCATGCACAGCAGTTTCAAATATGACTCGCATTGGCATTCAAGAACAAGAATTAATAAAAATCACTGATCATACCTATGCATCTTCTGAAATCCGATTTACAAATAAATGAAGAGCACCATTCGGAAATCCTGAATAAGTTGAATACACCATGTAGGCCTAAATCAACGAGTTCCACTTCTATTACGCACACGTCCAATATAACATCAATTGAACCACCAACCACATTCAAATTTGAAAATTGTACATTCAATAATTATTCCTTTTAAAATTATTCATGTTTATTTTTTATGTCATCGTCGTTAATTAAAACTTTTCTAACACGTGTATATTATTTAGGTTATGTTATAGCTTCTGCTATATGATATTATGGATAGTCACGTATCAGAGATTGTTTGATACTAAGATTTATTGAAAATCATCTGTCAAGTGACGTTGATTACTGGGATCCGGATGATTGAAGTGGAATGCAAATGTTTTAATAAAAACGGAACTGAATCAACAAAGCCTTTTTGACTAGTAACCGTCTACAGAGTTCAGTGAAGATTCCATAGTTGGCACAACTGCCATCTAGCGTAATGGTGCAATAATACATTTGAAGACAGGTTTATTTTCGTAAGTCAATTAATATTTTATTGTATTGGAGTACTTGGTTACTTCTAATCTTTATATACTTTCTTCTAATCGTGTAATAGTCAATTAAATCCCACTCGAGTTTTGATTTTCTCTAGATAAAATAACTTCAGTTTGTTCTTTAAATGTGCAGAAATTTGATCCGAACAAATGTAATATTGTAAAATTCCTTGCAGAACGAAAAGTTACAATTTTTGTCCGGTTCAAAACTCTGTAAATCTGAAAGCCAAAAATTATTTCAATCATATATTATCATAATACACAGTTTTCTTAAATTGAGTGGAAAGTTTTCTTTTCTCAATCGTACTATCAGGGACTGGAATGCTTTACCTGCAGACTTACTAAAGGCTTTACCAATAACCAAAAATGTATTTAAAAATAGGCTTAAGGACTTTACTAATAAACTAGTATATTATACACACTATTTAAAGGGTGTAATTGATGTTTTGTTATTGAAATGTTCTATCAGTGAAGAAGTGTTTTTCTATCAGCGAAGTTTTATAATTTCTAGTGGTAGAGCAAAGTATTTGAACGGTGAAATTTTTTTTTAGTAGGTTATTTTACGACGCTTTATCAACATCTTAGGTTATTTAGCGTCTGAATGATATGAAGGTGATAATGCCGGTGAAATGAGTCCGGGGTCCAACACCGAAAGTTACCCAGCATTTGCTCATATTGAGTTGAGGGAAAACCCAGGAAAAAACCTCAACCAGGTAACTTGCCCAAACCGGGAATCGAACCCGGGCCACCTGGTTTCGAGTGAAATGTTTTTGAATTGTTAGTGAAATCAGGATAGTATCAGTGAAATGTGTCGGCTCCAGTGTAGCGAGCTGACAAATGAGTAGTGCTGAAAGGTACGTGTGTATGTATGAACATATACTCGTGGGTTTTAGTTCGAACTTAGGGTTAAGATAAAAAATTAGATTTACTTTAAATGTTGTTTTAAGTGATCGTGCTTCATTTAATTTAGGATGCTCCTTGTTAGTTTTATTATACTATTATTATTATTATTATTATCATTGAGTGTAATTAGTTACCACTGCCACCGGGTATTTATCCATTTGCAGTGTGAATAAATACATACATTCTGGGAATTCAATCAATGACTTTTCCAAAACACGGTATGAAAGGTTTCATACAAAATTATCTCGAAAAATGAAAAAAAAAATAGGAAAATTGTATTAAAATCTTTTGTTTGAAATATCTCAAAGAATAACCTCCTGAAATATGACACTTACGGTTGATTCTATATACTTTTTTAGTTTAACGTATTGTACTGCACGTTCAATCGATACAATTACACGACTTTCACGTTGTATAGGCTACGTAAAAATACGCAATCTATAGTACTGTAAAACAAAACCATTAAGAAACATGCAAAATACACAACTTATTGGTGTGATTCGCCGACATTTGTTTTCCTCTTAGCTATATAGAGGGTCAGTTCAAAGTCCCGCACCACCTAAATAACTTTTGAAGCATATGGTTCAGTGACATGAAACTTGGTATGTGAGGATAACCATATGCTAAGAACTCAATAATGGTATTACCGAGTTTTTTCTACTTCCGGTTTAACCGGAAGTAACTCCAACTCTCTTATTTTAAATGGAACACCCAATATATATTTTTATTTTTGAATAAAGCTCATCAAGAGCTTTTCAAAAAGTGCCCACACTTGATACTTCCGTACAAATTCAGTGTTGCTAAATAAAAATGGAAGTGGTGCAAGATATTCCTAAAGCCTGGTTAAATCATTCCTTAAATGGTTTCTATGATCGAGTGACACATTGTAAAGCAGCTGAGAGCTACCAATTTGAACACAATTTAGAACGTGAGCTAGCTTTGTTTTGTTTTTGTTAAGGAAGGAGTATTTTATTATTTTAATATTCGATACACTTTTCTGTTTTCTTGACTTAGCAACACTGAATTTGTACAGAAGTATCAAGTGTTGGTAATTTTTGAAAAGCTCTTAATGGGCACTATTCAAAAATAAAATATATATTGGGTGTTCCATTTAAAATAAGAGAGTTGGAGATACTTCCGGTTAAACCGGAAGTAGAAAAAACTCGGTAATACCATTATTGAGTTCTTAGTATATGGTTATCCCCACATACCAAGTTTCATGTCACTGAACCACACACTATTCAAAAATAAAAAGTTATTTAGGTGGTAACTTTTAATAACTCTGAGTATATAGTTACTGTATATATATATATATATATATATATATATATATATATATATATATATATACATATATATATATTAGAGAGTCAGTAAAACTTTTACGGAACCACGTTTATGGACTAATTCAAAAATAAAAAAAAAATTGACGCATCATTTTTCTTTTTTCATTCTTAGCTTTCATCGATTCTTTACTTGAATTTTTTTCTTCTGTAAAGTGCCATTGTTTGTTTATGTATTTGTTTGCCTTTTTCTTACTCTTTTAGCTCTCATCTTCTATTTGTTCTGGTATTGTTTTGTATGCTTTGTCTAATGGCAGCCTCTAATTTGAGGAAGCTTTGATAAATAAATAAAAATACGAAATCCGGATTGTAGTTGTCATCGAAGTAAGAGAGTATTATGTTAATTCAATTTAACCATTTAACATGTTAGAATATTAACACAGTATTAATCAATACAGCCTCTAATCTTGAAATTTTCAGTGGATTCTTTCAGTGAATCTTAGTTAATAGAGTGACTCAATTATGGAATATGAAGCTAAATGAGGCTGTGAATATATCATTCTTTGAATACAGATTTTAATGAACTGGTATAATTAACAGGAGCTACATTTGAGTAGGTCTATTGATCGATGAGAACTACAGTAAGAGTAGTTGGTTTAGTAATTCAAACTTTTGTACCGTGCACCACGATTGAAGAAGTTGCATCTGGTGTGTGTACCAGCATGCCTTGCGGGTACGTTCGAGTACTGGAACGGCCGGAAAAAAGCTGGAATAAAAGATACGACAAATTTATTAGTGACGTAACAGGTTATTTTATGTTCAAAACAGAGTAAAATAAATAATTGAGAAACAAAGAGCTTTAAGTGGAGCAGAGGTGAAATTTTCGAACAAAACTGGAGAAAAAATGAAAATTTGGTTTTTTCCATTTTTATTATCTTTATTTTGATATTCCGATGTTAGTTTTTGATTTTGTGCCCTTAAAAGTATGAAATTAAAACCAAGATAACTGTATTACTATATTATTCCCATAACAAACTTACTTACTTACAAATGGCTTTTAAGGAACCCGAAGGTTCATTGCCGCCCTCACATAAGCCCGCCAGCGGTCCCTATCCTGAGCAAGATTAATCCATTCTCTATCATTTACCCCACCTCCCTCAAATCCATTTTAATATTATCCTCCCATCTACGTCTCGGCCTCCCTAAAGGTCTTTTTCCTCCGGTCTCCCAACTAACACTCTATATGCATTTCTGGATTCAAACTTTACGTGCCATGCCTTGCCCATCTCAAACGTCTGGATTTAATGTTCCTAATTATGTCAGGTGAAGAATACAATGCGTGCAGTTCTGCGTTGTGTAACTTTCTCCATTCTCCTGTAACTTCATCCCTCTTAGCCCCTTAACCTATGTTCCTCTCTCAGAGTGAGAGTCCAAGTTTCACAGCCATATAGAAGAACCGGTAATATAACTGTTTTATAAATTCTAACTTTCAGATTTTTTGACAGCAGACTGGATGATAAAAGCTTCTCAACCGAAAAATAATAACAGGCATTTCCCATATTTATTCTGCGTTTAATTTCCTGATATGTCATTTATATTTGATTCTGTTGCTCCAAGATATTTGAATTTCTCCACCTCTTCGAAGGATAAAGGATAATAAACTAATAAAGGATAAAGGATAATAAACTAATACTTATCATTAATTATATACCTTCTCTGAACATATAAATAAAAAGAAATATTCAAAATTTCTTACAATATGGTGCATGGAGCATTTTATATCAAACGATAAAGTTTTATAAAATTATTAATATTTACAGAACTATTGTATACTTAGAAAGTTGAAACTTGGTATGTCCATTACTAATAACATACTTAATATCCATGATCAATTTTTCAAACAAATCGGATAAATTTTGTGGATTTTGAAATATTCACCTCTGCCTCCCCTTAACGTGGTGTGATTTTTAATAATTCTTGGGCACGTTGCCATTTAAAGTCAACCAGGTACTTTTAAAAATGTCTGAACATAGCCCATATACAAAAGTCCTAAAACTAGTATATCTCCCGAGACAATGAGTACTTTTTCATCTACATAGCATATAATCGGACCATGTTTACTCGACATTTTTCTTGTTCTGGTTACTGCTACACCTCTAAAAATATTGAACGCCCTGTATATAGAAGTTCAGAATTTAATGGGGAAAATTATGTTACGAATTTTTTTTCTTTAACGATGCTGTATCAACTACTGGGTTATATAGCATCAATGCAATTCGTGATAGCCCTGATCACGTAACAGATTGATGAAATTAATGAACTTTTAAGGCAACCACTTATCAATTTCACTATGCAACCATCTAGCGACTGCAGGTCACATAACTCTTATGGAATTGCAAGGAGCAACTATGCTTCCAACTAGCGGAAGTTACTAAAAAATGTCTTTTCGACAAGAGGCTCGGCTGTGGATCTCATTTTATGTTTACCTTTCCTAACATTGAAATGACCAATCTGATATACCTATGTGAGATTAGGGTTGATAGCCAATTGGTATTTCGCGAAATGAGACCGAGGATTTGCCATAGATTACCCGACATTCACCTTACATTTGGGGGACCACTGGAAAACTTCAATCAGGTAACCAGTCCAAGCGGGAATCGAACTCTTGTTCTAGCACAGCTCCGGATCAGCAGGAAAACGCGCTACCGCCTGAGCTAAGTCGGCAGTCCGAAAAACCTGAAACTGTTTTGACTAATTTAAACAGAGTAACCCTTCATTTCACAATCTTTTTCCACTTTCTACAATTTTCCAATCAAACATAGAAATTTCAACATTCCATGAGTTTACCTACAGTCCTTTGCAGAATTTACAAAATACGAAGCACTTAAATTTGTGTAAAGGAGATGTCATTTTTGTGCAGATGGAATTTTGTTTCCCAAATGAAAAGTTAAATTATACAAGTGAGTGTGCAAAAATCCAAAGAATACTAGCAGTTGATGTTTTATTTGGTAGAAAATTTACAGTAAGATTCCTAAGCTAATTTTCATTTATTTCCAAACCATTTTTAGGACTTCTTTTACCTAAACAGATTTGAATCTCTGTTTGTTAAGAGGGTGAAATTCCAAAAATACTAATTTTACAGGAGAGACAAAAAAACTGTCCAGAACATCCACCCTTTTAACACAAATTATAAAATTTTATATTGAATTTTAACCATTATACTGGTTTTTAATAGTACATTATGCAACGAGCCTATAATGATAGTAATTAAGACGCGAGTATGTTTATGAAACGAGCGCAAGCGAGTTTCATAATTTTCATACGAGCGTCTTAATTACCATTATAGTCAAGTTTCATACGAACTTTTATGCTCGACCATATTTCTAACTTTAAATTATTCATAAGTATTCATGTTATTATCTGACTGAGGAGCGGAACTGACCTTGTGCAATACCTCGTAAATTGCAAGATATGTGCAGACGCGAAAGTATTGATTTTTTCCGAGAAACAAATGTCGACATTGACCTTGACATTGAAAAACGAGATGACAAATTGAATTTATTTGAATATTATTTACAATTAACGCTAATTATTATAGTAAGAGAACTATTTCAAATATAGGTGATTTATTGATTTTTATTGTCTTTCGATTGCATATCCGAGAATAATCGATACTTGCGCTTTCATATTGCTACAATGGTATTTTCTGATTGGTGGAACACCTGAACTTTAATGAATAGGTGTACTTCAATGAGGTCCATTAAAGGCTGCTACCAGGTGTATAATTACTGCATTTCGGCATGGTCGAGCATAAAGTCATTTTAACATAAATTGACGTGTCTATGGTAACAGAACATTTCAATAAAAAATGAATTGTGAAAAATTGTAACTTTCGTCCTTTTAACAAATAGAGATACATTTGTCCCGTTTAGCCAAGGAAGGATGCTATTATCATTTTCAATTCCGTTAGGGCATAAGCTTAGCATCCTTCCTTGTTACACCCGCCCGCCACGATGAGGCACGGGACATTGGGCGGACCTGCAACAGAGGAGAAATACGTCAACATCCAGCATTAAAATATACGTAAAGTCTAAGTTTGAACCTGCCGAAACAAATCTAACTTTTTCTCAGGCTCTTAGCACCTTCCACTACGGAAAGAAAAATTTAAAGATTGTATTATCACAATTTCGATAACAGACCGAAAAGTCGGTACCTATCAAAGTTAGGTTTGCTCCTAGATATTTTGTTATTTCCTCAATACTAAATTTTTGTGACTGAAGCTTAAAGCAAGCAATTATGAATTCATTTGCCACTTTGATTTAGAAGAAATTATAGCTTTATAAAAATATCACATGGCATATGTTATGAGCAAGTTGAAATTATACAAATTGTACTCGGTAAAAGTTTATAACAGCAAAACATGAGGATTCAAGTCCTAACAAATTTTGAGGAACGTCAAATCCAGCTTCTACAAATTTTAAAAGTTAATGAATCTGAATAAAGTTTCCTCAGACGTTTAAAGTTTTTTTCTAGCAAGGGCTAAATCACTTCGTTATGACTCATTACTGTCTTTGAAATGTTTAGTTTCAATTATCAATTCTGCACTTGTCATTACTTGATTTATAACTATCACATGCCATGTTTAAATAAATGCATATTCAGTAGTGAACACTTGCCAAGATATTCTTCAAATTCGTCCTCTTCACATGTATCAAATCGGTGAGATCGATGAAGTCGACGACAGTTTCCTCACAGACGTTACATTTTGGTCTACCAAGAGCTCAATTACTCTGAATTACGAAAAACTTCTGCCATTTTAAATAAATGTACAGTTTGAATTATCAGTTACTTCTGTCATTACTCCATTTACAATAATGGTCATATTATGACATGTTAAAATGCATGCATATTCAGTTCGTAATCATTTACTTCATTATATTCACTGCGTAAGGTATGTGAGGAAACCAACAGAAAATATTCAATTCGTCCTCTTGATGTGCATAAAATCGGTGAAATCGATGAAATCGACGACAGTTTCCTCATAGACGTTACATGTATTGTCTAAGGGCTTAATTACTCTGCATTATGAAAAATATTACTGCCCTTTCAAATAGATATTCAGTTTGAGTTATCAATTACTTTATCATTACTTCATTTATATTATGTATATTCAGTTATACAGTTATTTACTTCATTATATTTACATTTATTCAGTCTGTAATTATTTACTTTACATTCACTGCGTAAGGTATATGAGGAAACCTATAGAAAATATTCAATTTGTCCTCTTGACGTGCATAAAATCGGTGAAATCGATGAAATCGACGACAGTTTCCTCATAGACGTTACATGTATTGTCTAAGGGCTCAATTATTCTGCATTATGAAAAATATTACTGCCCTTTCAAATAGATATTCAGTTTGAGTTATCAATTACTTTATCATTATTTCATTTACATTATGTATATTCAGTTATACAGTTATTTACTTCATTACATTTACATTTATTCAGTTTGTAATTATTTACTTTACATTCACTGCGTAAGGTATATGAGGAAACCAATAGAAAATATTCAATTCGTCCTCTTGACGTGCATAAAATCGGTGAAATCGATGAAATCGACGACAGTTTCCTCATAGACGTTACATGTATTGTCTAAGGGCTTAATTACTCTGCATTATGAAAAATATTACTGCCCTTTCAAATAGATATACAGTTTGAGTTATCAATTACTTTATCATTACTTCATTTACATGATGTATATTCAGTTATACAGTTACTTCATTACATTTACATTTATTCAGTTTGTAATTATTTACTTTACATTCACTGCGTAAGGTATATGAGGAAACCAATAGAAAATATTCAATTCGTCCTCTTGACGTGCATCAAACCGGTGAGATCGATGAAATCGGTGAGATCGATGAAATCGATGACAGTTTCCTCATAGACTTTACATTTTGGTCTACTAAGGGCTCAATTGCTTTGTGCATTATGAAAATATTACTGCCCTTTCAAATAGATAATCAGTTTGAATTATCAATTACTTTGCCATTACTTCATTTGCAATATATATTCAGTTTATAATTATTTACTTCATTGCATTTACATTTACTGAGTAAGGTATATGAGGAAACCGATAGAAAATATTCTTCAAATTCGTCCTCTTCATTTGCATCAAATCGGTGAGATCGATGAAATCGACGAGTTTCCTCATAGACGTTACATTTTTATTTTATACTAAGGGCTCAATTACTCTGCATTATGAAAAATATTACTGCCCTTTCAAATAGATATTCAGTTTGAATTATCAATTACTTCGTTATTACTTCATTTGCAATATGTATATTCAGTTTGTAATTATTTACTTAGCTACATTTACATTATGCATATTCATTTTGTAATTATTTACTTCATTACATTTACATTTACTGAGTAAAGTATATGAGGAAACCAAGTTGAATATGTTCTTCAAATTCGTCTTTTGCATTTCACGAGTATCATATCGACGAAATTTGAGCAATTTGCTTCCACAACGTTATAATAAAAAAAAATCTCTATGTGCCTGAAACCTTAATAAAAAGTTCTCTCTATACAGTGTGTATGTGTGCATGTGTCAGTGTTTCAAAACACTTCAATGTTTTAACAAAATTTCTAAGTATTGATTCTCATTCTATCTGCTAGCTATATTTTTTTTTACGCTGGTACCCCCCGTCCCTAGAACCCTGAGTGGCAGGGCTCGTCCTGCGCCATCACTGGAGTCCTGCGGCAACCCGCCGAAATAAGAACTGTATGTGTGAGGGCTGTCGCCTAATCAGGCTAACGAAAAAAAAGTTACTAGGCGTGCAAGCGTCCGATCGCCACGGTTTCCCCCTGTGATGAAAAAAAAGCATCTTACAGGCTAAACACTCCTGATTGAACGTCCATGTTATGCCAGCAGAAGGCTAAGGACAATCCATATTCTGCCGACAGAGGGCTAATGGATGCAAAGCTAAACCCCATCAATCACGAAGACGTAGAATCACCAATTGCAAGACAACGTTGAGTGTGCCTAACGTGGAGGAAGCGGAGGACTTACAAACTAAAAGACTTATTAAGTAGCAAAAAAATAACCATCACAGGGTTCCGCCGTGACTCTTAGCCCTAGGCCCTGACAATCAACCGGCGCCCGCATCGACGTCGTGCTACCTGCGGCCACAGTAATCGTTCATCGTATCTAGGGTCGGATACGATGCTCACACTTGTAAACCTAGCAATGGCGTGCATACCCCGATACGGCGCCGTGGTAAAGCCCTCAAACACTACTCGTGACGCTGCACTTGGCGGTAACTCACTGTTTGTAGAGGCCATCCTGGGACATCAGGGGACTCCAGTCTGAAATAAATCGAAAGTCATATTCAAACCTCGGGCAATGTTATACGCTTCTTTTGCTAGGGATTCTCATATCAAATCAATTAAGGTTATATGTATATGAACGACCACAGATATCAGAAAATGCAGGCTCTAAATTTCTAACATTTTATAAGAACATGAACTCACAATTTGACAAAAATTACAAGGTACCACAACAAGACTTATTAGAACTTAAATATCTTATAAAAGTATAAAAAAGGTTACTAATAATATTTTTCAAACCAGTTTTATCAAAGTATGAAAAAAAAAAACAAAAAAATCTGTAGTTACATCGTTTGGTAACCATAAAATTGTTATGGTCTCTCAGACCTTTAATATTTTTCCTGCATGTAATAAACACTTATTTCTGAACAGTAGACTACTCTCAGACATGTAGAGTTGTTTATTTTAATACAATTAATTTTTTATTTGTCCTGTATAAAATATATTAAAATTTACATAATGTTTTGTGACCAATTTTTCTATTTTCAAAGAAATGGGCATTATTGTAGTCTACCTTTAGCATAAATGCATGTTAAATCAGTGTACAAAATTTCAGAACTCTATCTCTAATGTTTGTGGAGTTATAAAATACGTGTGAAAATTTTCAAATTTGTAAAATTTAATTTAAAGTAAAAAGTGAATTCTAAAAAATATCATTAGTAATCTTTTTGATACTAATGAAGTCCATTGAAGAAAAATAATAGTATATTATGATACATGGTTGTGAAGTGCTTTTTACAAGATAGAGAAAAAGTTTGAAAAACAAGCAGAGCGAGTTTTTCAATTTCCGGGTTTTTGTAATACAATTTCACAAACTTGTATTGTACATTTTTTTCCACGATATTTTTAAAATTGCAAATACAATATATTTTGGATTGAAAATTTATAGCAATATTATTCCAAAGCCTTCGCAAAACTACACTGCAATAGTAACTAGGTAACAAGTGCACTGCGATGGGTCTATTCAATACAGTTATGTTCTGGAAGTTGATTTCCTTAGCAACAAGTTTGTGTGGAAATCTCAACTTTCAAGGCCTAACAATAGCTGTAAAACAACAAAAACACGATCGTGCAAAATACAGTATATATTTTTAAAATTCCTAAGGTACGTAAGACCCCTTAAAAGTACGAGAAAATTAAATTATGCAACTCACCGTTTACAGATGACTCCATCTCTCAGCGGGGGACCTCTCCGGAACCCTGGGTGGGCTTCCGGGCTTGATTAACGGTCTTGCATGGAACAGTTTTGCAAAGATTAGGTTAATTCATGGTCAATGCAACAATTTCGTAACATCGTAAAATATAATACTAATAATAATCTGGCGGACACAAGTCCTTGATTCTTCCACTCAGCCAGAAACTAAATCTTAACATTGCTAATTAATAATAATCTGGCGGACACAAGTCCTTGAGGATTTCTTCCACTCAGCCAGAAACTAAATCTTAACATTGCTAATTAATAACTAATCTGGCGGACACAAGTCCTTGAGGATCTCTTCCACTCAGCCAGAAACTAAATCTTAATATTGCTAATTAATAATGATCTGGCGGACACTAGTCCTTGAGGATCTCTTCCACTCAGCCAGAAACTAAATCTTAATATTGTAATAATAATCTGGCGGACACTAGTCCTTGAGGATCTCTTCCACTCAGCCAGAAACTAAATCTTAACATTGCTAATTAATAATAATCTGGCGGACACAAGTACTTGAGGATCTCTTCCACTCAGCCAGAAACTAAATCTTAATATTGTAATTAATAATAATCTGGCGGACACAAGTCCTTGAGGATCTCTTCCACTCAGCCAGAAACTAAATCTTAATATTGCTAATTAATAATAATCTGGCGGACACTAGTCCTTGAGGATCTCTTCCACTCAGCCAGAAACTAAATCTTAACATTGCTAATTAATAATAATCTGGCGGACACAAGTCCTTGAGGATCTCTTCCACTCAGCCAGAACTAAATCTTAATATTGTAATTAATAATAATCTGGCGGACACTAGTCCTTGAGGATCTCTTCCACTCAGCCAGAAACTAAATCTTAATATTGTAATTAATAATAATCTGGCGGACACTAGTCCTTGAGGAACTCTTCCTCTCAGCCAGAAACTAAATCTTAATATTGCTAATTAAAAATAATCTGGCGGACACTAGTCCTTGAGGATCTCTTCCACTCAGCCAGAACTAAATCTTAATATTGCTAATTAATAATAATCTGGCGGACACTAGTCCTTGAGGATCTCTTCCACTCAGCCAGAACTAAATCTTAATATTGTAATTAATAATAATCTGGCGGACACTAGTCCTTGAGGATCTCTTCCTCTCAGCCAGAAACTAAATCTTAACATTGCTAATTAATAATAATCTGGCGGACACTAGTCCTTGAGGATTTCTTCCACTCAGCCAGAAACTAAATCTTAACATTGCTAATTAAAAATAATCTGGCGGACACTAGTCCTTGAGGATCTCTTCCACTCAGCCAGAACTAAATCTTAATATTGCTAATTAATAATAATCTGGCGGACACTAGTCCTTGAGGATCTCTTCCACTCAGCCAGAACTAAATCTTAATATTGTAATTAATAATAATCTGGCGGACACTAGTCCTTGAGGATCTCTTCCACTCAGCCAGAAACTAAATCTTAACATTGCTAATTAATAATAATCTGGCGGACACTAGTACTTGAGGATTTCTTCCTCTCAGCCAGAAACTAAATCTTAACATTGCTAATTAATACTAATCTGGCGGACACTAGTCCTTGAGGATTTCTTCTAGTATTGATCTCTTCCTCAGCCAGAAACTAAATCTTAACATTGCTAATTAAAATAATCTGGCGGACACTGAGGATTTCTTCCACTCAGCCAGGAACTAAAGGATTAATACTAATCTTGGCGGACACTCCTTGAGATTTCTTCCACTCAGCCAGAACTAAATCTTAATATTGCTAATTAATAATAATCTGGCGGACACTAGTCCTTGAGGATCTCTTCCACTCAGCCAGAAACTAAATCTTAATATTGCTAATTAATACTAATCTGGCGGACACTAGTCCTTGAGGATCTCTTCCACTCAGCCAGAAACTAAATCTAAAAAATATTGCATGTTAATAATAGTAACAACAATAACAACGAAAGTAATAATTATGAAACTAATAAAATATAATATAATTAAAATATAAATAATTCAACTACTATACAGAAATTAGTCCCACGTCTATTCCTGGCTATATATTTTTATATCAAATTAATGTAAACACGCAACACATTTAACACCGGGTATGTGGAAATTCCATCCTCGTGTTAAATCTTTAAGGACCTCTATCATCTCTCTCAATTGAATAGGAAATTTTTCAGCAATTGAAAAGAATTGTTAACATTTTAACCTGTATTAAGTTTAACTGCTGCTTAGTGCAGCATTTCTTTTGCAGAAGGAGAAATGTGAATTGCTATGGCAACAGATTTCTAAGCCAAGTATTATACTCGCAGTAATAGGTACAACTCTATAGAAAAGGAGATTTATTTAGTTCTCTATACGGAAAGCAAATTGCATTGCTTTGAAGATTTTTACTGGAAAGTTTTCAATTTAATTATGAAAAACGCAGACACTTGTATCAACTGGTTCTAGGAGATACATATTTAGTTCCAAGTGCGAAACCGAAAATCGCTATTTTTTTTTTTTTTGCCTTGTTCTTTCTGAGGTACTTTGAAATTCACGCAATATTTCGAAAATGCATCCCATATTGGCAAAAATTTAATCCTTAATATCGAAAATTATCCAATAATGGACGTAATATTTCAAAATTAATAAATATCGGCACTTTACAGTGATGTCGAGCGTTTCTCCAGTCTTGCTAGTCATTTGTAAAGAGTCCAAAAGAAATAGGCCTACTAGAATTACTTCGAAATTCGGAGTGTTCCATTTTTTACAGTATCAATTTTATTTTTGAGTTCTTCGTCTGCAAGTTCCTTAATTGATCGCGTCATTCTCAAAATGTCACGTCATCGCTTGCTGGAGGAAACATTCCGTCACAAGTTTCATTTGTATCCGATTTTAACGTCGTGAAATGAACAATTTTTAACCGTAGAGAGAGAGAAAGAGAGAGAGAGAGAGAGTTTGTGTGTGTGTGTGTGTGTGTGTGTGTGTGTGTGTGTAAATTAATTTTCTGCGTAACCAAGCCATTTTTAAGTAATCTGCAACACAAAATTCTAAATCTGATATTTTCATTATTTTACTCGAGGCAGGTCTATAAATATTTTAGTATTAAATTTGAATATTTTGAAATAATTTCTGTTTTCTAACGGCTGCTTTCGGAAAATATAATTCTTCGAAGACAATCTCAACAAACGCAGCATGACTATCAATTCGTAAGTTGTAACCTGTAATCCGTACAATTTCAGAAAATCTATGAATTAATAGCGAAAGTCTATTTGAACTTTAAAACGTGATTAAAAGCTATGTATTAATATTGACATATCGTTTAATCTCAGACAAATCTCTAAAAAAACTCGACCTAATTATACAAGTTTCTCCAATAATTGTTAATTGGTTTTTAAACGATTTGTAGACATGGTGTGGAAAACCACAACATATATAGGGTAAGTCCTAAACTGCTACTTCAAATAATTCAGAGATTTTCTCCGATAGAAATCGGCACAAACAGAAGTAGTGGCACTTCAAACATGAACCTGTTGTTAAAATTGTACGGTCTTCAATGGCTTTTATACAACCCGGAAGTTCATTGCCGCCTGCACATAACTCGCCATTGGTCTCTATCCTGAGTAAGATTAATCTAGTTTCTACCATATCCCATCTCCCTCAAGTCTATTTTAATATGCTCCCATCTACGTCTCAGCCTCCCCAAAGGTCTTTTTCCCTCCGGTCTCCCAACTAACACTCTATATACATTTCTGGATTCGCCCATACGTGCTACATGCCCTGCCCATCTCGAACGTTTGGATTTAATGTTCCTAATTATGTCAGGTGAAGAATACAATGCGTGCAGTTCTGTGTTGTGTAACTTTCTCCATTCTCCTGTAACTTCATCCCGCTTAGCCACAAATATTTTCCTAAGAACCTTATTATCGAACAAACTTAACGTCTGTTACTCAGCGAGTCCAAGTTTCACAACCATAAAAATAACCGGTAATATAACTGTTTTATAAATTCTTTCAACTTTTTTGAGCAGACTGGAAAGCTTCTCAACCGAATAATAACAGGCATTTCCCATATTTATTCTGCGTTTAATTTCCTCTCGAGCGTCATATTTGTTACCATTTCTCAAAGGTACTTAAATTTTTCATCTTTTCAAAGGACATTTCCAATTTTTATATTTCCATTTCGTGCTGTGTTCTCGTCACGAGACAATCCTACTTTGTCTTTTCGAGATTTACTTCCAAACCTATCGCTTTAGTTGCTTCAAGTGGATTTTCTCCTAACCTATTCAAGTCATTCGCATAGACAAGCAGCTGATGTAACCCGTTCAATTCCAAACCCTCTCCGTTTTCCTGAACTTTACTAATGGCATATTCTAGAGCAAATTTAAAAAGTAAAGGTGATAGTGCATCTCCTTGCTTTAGCCCACAGTGAATTGGAAAAGCATCTAACAGAAATTGGCCTATACGGACTCTGCTATACGTTTCACAGAGACATTTTGATTAATCGAAGTAACTTCTTTGGAGTGACAAACTCAATAAGAATATTATAAAAATGTCTCTTAACCGAGTTCTATGCCTTTTTGAAAATATGAATAACATACTGTGCCCTTATACTACCATTTCTTCTCCAATATCTGTTGAATATAAAAACTACACATGGAGTTAATCTTCTAGGAAGAATATTGGACAAAATTTTGTAAATCAACAAAAGTGATATTCCTCGAATGTTACTAGTTTGTCTCCCTCCCTCCGCTTTTTAAATATAGGTACGATTATGAACTACTTCCATTGTTCTGGTACAATTTCCTTTCCCCGAACAAGTACAAGCTTATAAATTTCGCTAAATAATACCTTTCCACCCTTGTGTATTAATTCTGCTGGGATATGATGGATACCTGGAGACTTTTTCAGATTTTCTATCGCAATTTCGACTTTAGAAAGTATGGGTTCGAGTACGAATAGCTTAGTTTGTTTCAATTTCGTCCCGATCATTTATATTAACCTAGCAGTTTCCCCAAAAATTTTTCCATCTTTTCAGGAAAAATGAGATTCAAATAGAGGTCTATCGAATCAATTTTTTCTGCTGCTAACAGCTGTACGAAATATCAGTCTTAAAATATTACGGATAATATTCTGTAGAAATTAGAAATTTCCCATATGAATTTTCGATATTAATTCGAATAATATGTCCATTTATTAAATGCTTCGTTAGCAAATATTGTTATTTGAGAATACATAATTATATTTCGATAATTTCATTATCAAATTCTACACATTAAAATTATGTTGTCAGTTTTACTTAAATATAAATTTGCTATTTGCACTTCAAGACGTAATGCTGTATTTTTGACCGGTCGTGTTTTTTTTAACAACCTTACCGATGTTCTCGGTAGGCCTTTGAAGTTAAACTTACAACACGTGCAGTAAATAAATGAATAACGCCTATCAACAAATACGAATAAAACAAATGAATGACACCTACAAAGAACAAATTAAAATGATTAATTTATTTTTCATTAAGATCGGAAGAAATAGTATGCAATACATGTGTTAAGCGTAACAGAAACTCAAATTTAGAAGACTACATCTCGTCTTTTCAAACCCTTACTTGTATAGGTAAATCTCACCACATTTGTATCGCAATATAGGCCTACTATTAGAGTATGTAAAAATGCCACGAAAGAACACTGGAAATTTTTATATATTTATAAACACGAAATATCACATAGGCCAATAGAAAATGTGAAGGCAATGTTACAAGAAAAAAATTATTCCACAATGAACATAACTATCGGTTTTCAAGTAAAGAATTTACGTGAAGAGTGACAATAGAAGCGGAAAAAATAGGTACCTATGTTAGGCCTACCAGTCATAACGCTGATAAATACAAAAATACATTTTCGAAATTGTCAGAGCATTTATTGTTGTGACGAACAAGCCATAAAAGTGGGTAGCCTATATTTTTGTGAGATTTTCTTATTTTGCCAGTTTTGTGGTGGATGTGATTTGTACAACGGTTGTCAATAGACTATTTTATTTCTTCTCAGCCTATTTTTCGATGACCAATTGTTAATGGGCACCAATTTTAAAGCCAGGTTTGTGAATATGGAATTAATATAGTGGACGATTTTGGAATTTTGAAAGGGCCACTGTCGAATATTTGAAGAACTTGATTTTCTGTCAAAGCACGGCATATTGTCCAATAAATGTGTGCGCAAATTTTTTAATTTTGGAATAAGCGATTTTTTCTACGGTCCAGGATCAGTGCCAGATTAGATTTGTACGGTTTTCCGAGCTTTGCATGTACATTTTTTTCGCAGATAGGTAACTGCAATAGGTAAGGTTCTGTAAACTCGAGAATCAGCAACAGGTGATGTTAGGTTTGTTTTGTCCAGTTCTAAGTATAGACTTTCACAGCAAGCTGTTTGGTAAATAAGTACCCAGATATAGATCTAATTGCTCTATGTTGGTGAAAATGTTGTATTATTTTGCTACGAATTATTTTTAGCTTTTTTAACATTGAATGTTGTAATATTTCATAATATTTTAAAAATTTAAACCGTCTTCTACCATTTTTCAGTAGTCTTAGTTTCTGAAAGAAATATTAAATACGATCTTTATTAAATGAGTTGCTTTCACTATATTCCAATGTATTTTACTTTTTTTCTATTATGGTATTTTCATGTTTAGTGTCGATATTATTATGCTATTATTTTTTATAATATGTTAGTATTCTGTTCTTTAACTTTTTGTTAAATTTTAACTGCTTTTATACTTTTTGACCTGGTAGAGTGTGAGAGAAGGCCCTATGGCCTTAACTGCCAGTATAAATAAAGAATTATTATTATTATCATTATCATTATTATCATTGTCATTATTATCATTGTCATTATTATCATTGTCATTATTATCATTGTCATTATTATCATTGTCATTATTATCATTGTCATTATTATCATTGTCATTATCATCATTAAAAAAGCAAAAAGAGGCCTAAACTAAATGCTTTTAGTTATCTAAAACAATTACGTGCTTTTATGAAAGTATTGAGAAAGTAATTGTGTTTAATTATTGCAATAAAAAGTTGAGATTATTTTTATAACTAGCCGTACCCGTGCGCTCCGCTGCACCCGTTAGAAATAAATATAAAGTAATTACATAATTAAAATAGGACATTTCATCCAGGGAACATTCGTGTTTGATAGAAGGATAAATCGTTTAATATGTTACTTAATTTAAATTGCATCCAAATAATTAAAATGCGATCATTTTGGTCCAGAGACACTCATTTGGTGCAATGACAATTCCTTTAACCTGTTTCTTAATTTTTATTACATGCAACCATACTTTAATGAACATTGACATCATTTAGATTTAATGTGTATATTTTATTTTACCTGTTATAGGTTTCCATTGAATTATGGTAATAACTTAATTTTAACCCTTGTTTTCTACGTATTCAGTAAATGGCGCTTGGCCCACTATGGTTCTGAACCCTTCAAATAACTTAAATTATATTATATAATATCTCCATCTAGAGAAACTACACTTTCCATGGTGAAATAATAATTATACAAATCGGTTAATTTAGCTTCCGATATTACTTCATACAAACACAGAAACATTCTCTGTAGGCTATCTTTCATAGCTTTCGATTGTTGCTGTCCAAGGCCCCTTATAGACGAAGTCATTTGTTTTTTAATTCATTACACGGCCTTAGATGGCAGTTATTTTGATTTTAAAACTCATCTATCTCATTAAATATCAGTCCTATCAAAATTTTTCAAGGAATAACACTTATCGAAAATTACTTTTAAAGAAACTTTTGTTATGTAACATTTTTCACAAAAATCAATAATAAGCGAGATATTTCGATTTATTTAATTCAGGCCCCCTTATAACCCCCCTTTTAAATAACGTCTTTTGAATGCCATATAGCCTAAAATGTAAGTTACAACGAACTTAATTTATATGCCAATTTTCATCGAAATCCGTTCAGCCATTATCGCGTGAAAAGGTAACAAACATACAGACAGACAAACAAAAATTTCGAAAAAGCGATTTTCGGTTTCAGGGTGGTTGATTATATATGTTAAGACCAATTATTTTTGGAAAATCGAAAATTACCAGAAAAATTTCGGCTACAGATTTATTATTAGTACCGATTAAGGTAGTTTCAAACTAGTCTTTAAAGAAGTTATGTATGAATAAAGCATCGATATTTACAGAGAAATGACATTTTAAAGCAACACTTATGTAATTTTATTGTTAACATAGCAAGAATGGCAGGAAACCTTAAAAATATTAGAAACAAATGACGTAAATATGGCTCATTAGCCCATGAGAACGAAGAATGAATTTTCTATATTTCGAGTAAAGACCATTTTAATACTGAATAACCAAAATCCTTACTGTTGAATGATATGTTTCAAGTAAGATTACACACTGAACAATTTCCCTTTTTAAAATGGAATCTACTGCTGCTGTAGCAAGGATTCTTGGGCAACTTTATGCATCAGTATGTCTATTTCCACAAAGAATTTGTCTGCATTCTCTCAAATGAATTGTATGGCATATGTTAGTAATGTTACAAGGAAATTGCCGGCCATACAAGAAACACAGAAGACGCGCATGCGCAAAGAAGTTAGCATGTTAGTATGAAACACCATAAATTCACTTGAGAGTAAATTGCCAAATAGAGATTTCAATCTCTTGGAATAGACCAATTTTGTTTATACTTGAAACATGTTTATTCAACTTTTCTAATATAGCGAGTTAAATTTCTTTCTAGTAAATGGAGAATAAAACAGTTGACTACGCAACATTCCCTAACGCGAAACATTTCACATTAACTTAATTTAAAGCAATACTAGTCTATTTTTAACTTATGTTTCAAAACATTATTTCAATCGGTAATTGTGTATGACGTTTTAGGATCGGGTAGCTTATTTAAAACTAATTTTAATCTACTTTATTACAGAAGAAAATATTTAAAATATGTCTTCATAAACCTATTGATTTTCCATCTCAAAAATTGTTCTTAGACCTTAATGTTATTAAATTAAGAAATTTATTATATTATATTAAATTCATACATAAAAATAGAATAACTTTGAATTTTATTAACAGTTATGAATTCTTTAAGAATGTTTGAACCAAAATGCAACACTACTACAGTATTTAATAGTAGGAGTAGTTTAGGCCCAAAATATGTAACAAATTTATATTTAAATATCCTAATCTTGTCAATTCAGATAGTTCTAGTATTAAATTTAAAAAGTTATGTATGGATTTCATAAATAATGAAAAATTGTAAATTTAAATTTATATATTCTTGTTCTGTAGTAGACAAGACAAATTGTATTATATACTTGATTTAAAATCAGGAATCCGCCCCTGAGCACGAGTTCTACTATTTCAGGGGCGAGCTAAAATTTTGTATGTATGCTATATTTTATGTTCCAAGTATTAGAAAAATAAAAATAAAAAGTCTTTAAGTCCAGGGTAACTCTCCAAACACTATGAATTTACGTTTTACTTTATTCGTTAACCGCTAAAGGAAAATTCTCATTTGAAAATTCATATGCGTAAGGAAATGCTTAAACTCTTTTATAATGGTGAAGATTGGGGAAAGGAGACTAGTTTTCATAAAATTTTAATTAGGCCTGCCATATTCATTGTCTGCTAAGTAGGTAGTGAATAAAGGAATTAAGTAAAAAATTAATTTTCAATAGTTGAAGTATTTTCCGCGGCAAAACTCCTGCACATGACCTTCAAAAACATACTGGCAACCCGACACATTCTTCCTCTATTTATATTTGCACAAAAGCCATATCATTTCTGAGTCATCTGATATTTGTTACACCCTGTCGTTCAGTAGTGATAGTGATAAGGACCAAAGGTCGTGTTTTACGCAGACCATGCACAGAGTTTAAGAGTTTTTTTTTTATAGTCCAGTGTTCTTCCTCTTTCATCAGATAAGCCCGAGTCTCTAGTCCTTTGAAGAAGCGAAAACTGTCGTTTAACTCCCTGTAACTCTCAAACCAGTAACGATTTTGAGTAGCAAAAATTTTAAGTAATTTCCATTCTTTTTCAGCATTTCTCTCACTGACCTCCACCTAACGGAAAAGAAACAAAAAAATTTGCCGCTTACTTTGATTGTGTAAATGTCAATTTTGAACAGATCACTTGGAAGTTACTTTTTTTTGTCGATTTCCAAAGAAAGATTTTGAATTCAATTTTTTTTCTATGTTTTTCCTCAGACATTCATTTATCAATAAAAAAAATTACAGCGACTGATCGACTATGTTAGGAACTACAACAAATATTTAATGCAGCGAAAAACTGATTTCTCCCTCCGTCTGACGATACCGGATACCTCTTTCGGGAATTCACAGATTCAAATTAATGTAAAATTGAAAAAATCACAACTTATGATTAAGATGCAACGGGTAAATAATGTTTTATCAATTCAAATTAATTGAGCAATATCCATAGTCTGCCTTGAGCAAGATTAATCCAGTCTACCATCATATCCCAACTCAAATATATTTTAATATCCTCATTTACGTCTCCGTCACCCCAAAGATCTTTCCCCCTCAGACCTCCCAACTAACACTCTATATGCATTTCTGGATTCGCCCATACGTGCTACATGCCCTGCCCATCTCAAACGTCTGGATTTAATGTTCCTAATTATGTCAGGTGAAGAATACAATGCTTGCAGTTCTGTGTTGTGTAACTTTCTCCATTCTCCTGTAACTTCATCCCTCTTAGCCCCAAATATTTTCCTAAGCAAATTATTCTCAAAACCCTTAATCTCTTTCTCTCAAAGTAAGAGAGTCCAAGTTTCACAACCATATAGAACCAGTAATATAACTGTTTTATAAATTCTGGATGATAAAAGCTTCTCAACCGAATAATAACAGGCATTTCCCATATTTATTCCGCGTTTAATTTCCTCTCGAATCATTTATATTTGTTACTGTTGCCCCAAAGTACCGGACTTCAGTTCTTCCACTTTTTCAAAGGTGAAATTGACAATTTTTTATTTCAATTACGTACTATATTCTGGTCACGACATATATAGTGTAGGCCTACTTTCTCTTTTCGGGATTTATTTCCAAACCTATCTCCTTTCTTGCTTTAAGTAAAATTCCCGTGTTTTCCCTAATAGGAGAAAATCCACAAACATATTCACGTCATCCGCATAAACAAGCAGCTGATGTAACCCGTTCAATTCCAAATTTTTCCCGATTTCCTGGACTTTCCTAATGGCATTCGAGAGCAAAGTTAAAAAGTAAAGGTGATAGTGCATCTCCCTGCTTTAGCCCGCAGTGAATTGGAAACGCATCTGACAGAAACTGACCTATACGAACTCTGCTGTACGTTTCACCGAGACATTTTAATTAATCGAAACTAGTTTCTTAGGAATACGAAATACTGTACAAAATAAAAAATCATGAAATATAACTCCAATATGAATTTTGTTTAATCGACAAAATGTGTCCTTATGTTATATATTCCTGCAATTGGTCAAGAACTGGGCATTATGCTTTTTTCATGTCATAACAGGCCTATTTCAGAGTATGATTATAAACAAGCAGTCGATATGTGAAGTTTCAGGACAAATACCCAAAAGCCTAAGTCTAATCAGTCACCGCGAAAGCCTAAAAAGTCGAAGGCACCGTCTGGATTTCCCAATTCGCGAGACCTTATATGAAATCGCAGACTACAGAAAACCACAGCTTCAGATTTCGGTTAAACGAGCGTTGAGGGACTTCCGCCGATTTCGGAATAGACACCGACCCACTTAGATTAAATTCAATTAAGAAACACGCCAAACGAATTATCTTTGCACCAAAAACGAATGCTCCCTGGACCAAATTATCGTACTTTATAATTATTTGAATGCAACAGAAGTCAGAAGTCTTGCTAAAATCGGCGGAAGTCCCTCAACGCTCGTTTCACCGAGATTTCTATCGAGAGTTTACAACAGATTAAAAGTTCGATGTTAAACGAATGGTTTCAGTAAATATTTGTACTTAAGCCTTTCAGGTTTGACAAAGTGATTAATTTAAGTCATCAATTTTAACGCACTAATTGCTCCCCCTTTTTATTGTAGATATTCATTTGCGATAACTTGATATTAACTTATAATTCGAACCACATTTCATAAACTGATTTAGGCAAACATCTCAACGTAATCAATTGTATTACACAATAGTTAATTGTACGTAACATACAGCAATATCGACCTAAACTGTTATCTTTTAATCTGCTTCTTATAATACGAAAACTATTTGAGAAGTTCCAGTCTACTTTCCCAGTCATGTTTCGTTTCAACTCTACTGGATTCTATAACGAGGACAGTCGCTACTCGCTAGTAAGAGTCGAATAGGGTAGCCGCGTTGCGTACTACGTTAATATTGGGAAAATTCTGTACACAGACCCACGGATGTAAAGCATGTTCCGTACGCGAAATGGACACTAATCTCTAAACTATTCAATAAAACTCTGAATTATCTGCAGCTTTTTGTCGAATTGAATTTTGCTTCACATTTTTCTAACCGAAATACTAAAAATTTTCGTTTATATTTTATATTTGAATAAGCTAATTTTGATATTCGAACGCAATTCCATTTGAAAATCTGGAGTTTATAGTAAATACGTTTAAAGTTAGTTAAATTATAAAATACGCAATGTCAGGCATTACAAATTGTAGTTCATCTTCTAATATTTGCTACTTACAATGCAAGATTCGAAAAGTTTTTTTAGTAGGTTATTTTACGACGCTGTATCAACATCTCAGGTTATTTAGCGTCTGAATGATATAAAGGTGATAATGCCGGTGAAATGAGTCCGGGGTCCAGCACCGAAAGTTACCCAGCATTGGTTGAGGGAAAACCCCGGAAAAAACCTCAACCAAGTAACGTGCCCCGACCGGGAATCGAACCCGGGTCCCTGGTTTCGCGGCCAGACGCACTAGCCGTTACTTCACAGGTGTGGACTTCGGAAAGTTCCAATCAACTTCCGCCCAATCAAGTTTCGTTTCATTTCGATATTAGAATTCTCCATTACGGAATCTCTGGTTAAGAGGGTCGAATACGATAACGTTGTGCGAAATGCACACAGGCCAACTAATTTAATGTGAACACGAAGTGCGTATACGAAGTGGACAGACGGGCTAATCGCTTTGAAAATATTTATTAAAGCACGGAATTTATCTGTAGCTTTGTATCTAGTTGATTTTTTTTATTGGGTTATTTTACGACACTATCAACATTTAGGTTATTTAGCGTCTGAATGATATGAAAGTGATAATTCCGGTGAAATGTGTCCGGGGTCCAGCACCGAAAGTTACCCGGCATTTGCTCGTATTGGGATGAGGGAAAACCCCGGAAAAAACCTCAACCTGGTAACTTGCCCCGACCTGGATTCGAACCGGGCCACCTGGTTTCGCAGCCAGACGCGCTGACAGTTACTCCACAGGTGTGGACTGTATCTAGTTGAATATTGCTCATTTTTCTAAACTAAAATATTTGAAACTGGAAGTCTTTTGTACATTTTAATTTCAGTACGATTTATATTCGAACGTAATTCCACTGCAAAACAAATTTATAGTAAATGAATCTTAATATGTGAGAAGTACAAGTTTAACCACATTTCGCTCAATCATATTCGGATATTACAGTACCTAGATATTGGATTCTACACTGAGTCGGGAAGTCGAGTCTGCAAGTCAACTTCGAGAGTTTCGTAAAGTGAAGTTTTGGAGAAACGCTCTCAACAGATCCATTAATTTTTTTTATTGGGTTATTTTACGACGCTGTATCAACATCTAGGTTATTTAGCGTCTGAATGAAATGAAGGTGATAATGCCGGTGAAATGAGTCCGGGGTCCAGGACCGAAAGTTACCCAGCATTTGCTCGTATTGGGTTGAGGGATAACCCCGGAAAAAACCTCAACCAGGTAACTTGCCCCGACCGGGATTCGAACCCGGGCCACCTGGTTTCGCGGCCAGACGAGTCCATTAATTTAATCGAGCCACAAAATATACGAAATTAATATACACAAATTGCATTCGAACTATTTAAAAAAGCACAAAATTGAACTTTTATCTTTGTATCTAATGAAAGTTTATAGTTCTTTTTTTCCATTTTTATAACTAAAATATTTGAAACTAGATATTCCCGTCGCTTGTACCAGAGTAATTTAATTCTGATATTTCTGAAAAGCTTGAAAAGTTGATATTCATTTCGAACGAAACGAAAATCTTACAAACTCCGTGAATACAAACGGAAAGCAGTCCAGGCAGGCAGGCAGCAAGGTCCTTCTTCTCTCGACGCTGGAACAACTAGCAATGACGCGCTGGCCTAAGACACAGGTGTTCCAACCCCCGCTGTTCTACAGATGACATTCCAATCAGAAGTACTACCCCCCATAAGTATCTACGTGGCACTATACAGAAATCACTGATATAATAATTATCAAGTTAATAATAATATATTCTCTTGTAAATACAATTTTATTACTCAATTATAAATTAAATCTATTACTGGTGTAATTGGTTTAATGATTGTGTATCAAATTGAGTAAATCTTCAATGCTGTTCTTTGTAGAATTCTACGAATCCTCGAACTAAAAGTCGAGAATCGGGTTTTACTTTTCACTAACTAAAGAAGTCACCTACAGTAATTTGGAAATGAAAAATAACTTTAATTTATATATTAAATAAAGTAAAATAGAAGCCATAAGTGCTTGCATAATTTCCTAAGTTTTCCTCCTCTACAGTTTTATACATTCTATTCCGTATTGTTCTGAAATAACAATGACGCAATTGCAAAATTGGGGTGGAGGCTAAAAACACTTCTACCTGACTAGTATTATTTGAAAGTAACCAAAAATTTTAACATTTTGCTTTATTTCGATTGTTATAATATTGTTTGTAGATATTCATTTATGCCTGTATTTTATGTGCAAATAAGATTCTGTTTTCTGCTTCTCCTGGAAAACGTTCTACGTTGCACTTACGTCGTTGTTCCTCCGAAGCAGCGATATCTCTATTCATTTTTTTCCCCTTTATAACTCCTCAAATTCTACATTTTCTTTCTCCTTCCTCTTTTACTTCCTGTTCTTCTCTTCTCTTACATTTTTTCAGTTTTTTTCGTCAGTAGTTGTGACTTATTTATTATAGACATGTTATAAATAAGTACATGAACCCTTTTCATTTTATTACCACTCCATAATATACTGTACTACCACAGTCTACTATATACAATCACCAAGCTTGAGTTTTGAGGGTGCTAGAAACAATAGACTATGACGGTACTATTTTGCATTGCCTGTAATGAGACGATATTAGCGATCCTAGTGGTGAGCAACTACCTAATGTTTGCATATTTACTACGTATTGAGCTTCGCGACTGTATATACTAGACTGTGGTACTACCGTGTATTTTTCTGGGTATACGGCATACAGATTTAACACTGTCATAAGAAATCTATGTATAAAACAATAAAGAAATAAATCACTGTCCCATGTTTAGAAATTGGCAGGCTTTGACTTAGTAATAGTAAATAATATTCTGTTGTTTTATTATTAATTAATTTCCGACAATAAAACCAAAGTTCTAACCACAATTTTTTCTTAATGCTCTGGCACTGTCCATGTATTGTGGGTCCCTATCACCACGGCATGGTGCATCCTCAGGTTACGGATCGAGGAGACGGCCTCCAGATATGGAGGGTAGCTGAGAATATATTGAATAAGTAGTCGCGGACAGCCGATAAGGGGTGGTCCTCCAGCTTGGGGGTTGGGCGAAGAGCTAACAACCCATCACCGTAAAAAAACAGCTTGTTACGAAACCTAACAGTAAGCCTCGGAATGGGACTGATTCTCCGGCACGACCACAGCAAAGGAATAAGGACGTTTGAGATGGGCAGGACATGTAGCACGTATGGGCGAAACCAGAAATGCACATAGAGTGTTAGTTGGGAGGCCGGAGGGAAAAAGACCTTTGGGGAGGCCAAGACGTAGATGGGAAGATAATATTAAAATGGATTTGAGGGAGGTAGGATATGATGATAGAGACTGGATTAATCTTGCTCAGGATACGGACCAATGGCGGGCTTATGTGAGGGCGGCAATGAACCTCCGGATTCCTTAAAAACCAGTAAGTAAGTAAGTAAGTAAGTTCTGGCACTGTACAGACCTACCTCTAATGCTTAATACTAATCAATTGTCTTATAATTATTGTAGTTTTAGCGGCCGAAACACATTTTACGTGCACAAAATAGTATCTTTAGCAGCCTAGAATTGCAATTTTAGGAAACCAAAAACTGTATTTTTATTGTTTCTTTCTGAAAAATTTTAGAACCTATTTCTGGAGCCTAAAAGTTGGTTTTTAAGAGCCTAAAAATCAGACGTCTAGTAATTACTTACATCTCTTCATTATTGCATGAAAAATTAGTCGAAATAACGAAGAAAAACCTCAGAAATAAAGTGTCATGCTTCAATGTTTATTTATGTTATTTTCTTTTATCTTAAATACCAATTCAAAATGCAATATCTGGCGTATGTTTTACGAAGTATGTGTTATAAACTGGGGACACGTGACGAAAATTGTAAACTCAGTGGTTAACAAGGAATAATGGATACAATAATAATAATAATAATAATAATAATAATAATAATAATAATAATAATAATTCTGCCTTGTGGTTTTAGAAGAATTGTTACAGCATAAGAAAAGGATCTTCATGGCAGCTTTTCATTTGACGATCCGGTGACCGTTCTCAATGTGAGCGATACTTTATTACTGTTTTAGGAAATCTAGACGAATCCATTAACATAGCGTGCTCCTTTCAGTTCTGCTGACATCTGGAGTTGTGTAAAAAAGTGATGGTACGAGAAAATGACCTTGAAGCTATTGTAGTCATTGTAAAAATGTATACTACATAGTTTTACGGAGTTTGTAGTATAAATAATTAACACGAATGTTTCATTCAATATCGTATATTGCAATAGCTTTTTATTTATTTGAACAATGCATACAAATAAAAAAGAGACAGTCGTATCCAATAAATAAAACAAAAGAATATAAAAACACGGTCATCTAGAAAATTACACATTACCATTAACAAAATGACAAACGTTCAGTTCAAAATTAATACATATCTAAAATAGATAATAAATAAAATAAACATTGTGTAAAAAATAATATGCAATCCACGGACGTTAAGTGCATAACAGAGTCTAGAGAATCAAAAAAACTGGCCGCAAGCGTCTTGTTTTTTTCAAACTTTCTCTCGCCTCTGTTGTAAAGCACTTACCAACCTAGTACTGAATAGCAACATAATATTTTCTGTATTATTGTGAATAATATGTACAAAGATTTTGTCGCACAAATACTTTATAAGACCCACAAAGGGGGCAGGCGTATGATCAGGCATACAACGAAACAAAACTAATTTTATTACCTCAAATATTTCTTCTTTTCTGAACCAGGTCGCTCGTCTCTGATCATGCGCACTGCCCCTTTTTTGGGGTATAAAGTATTTGTGCGACAAAACTTTTACATAAAACTGTACCTATGGTTAGATTACCTGTAATAGTGTCTCAGTTTGTTCCTAAAAAAGTCGTTATTATAATTCAATCCTACTTAATAGTTATCGGTCGGTTAAGGTGCTTGCCTGCCGGTCTAAAGTTGCGCTCGGGCGCGAGTTCGATCCCCGCTTGGGCTGATTACCTGATTGGTTTTTTTCCGAGGTTTTCCCCAACTATAAGGTGAATTCCAGGTAATCTATGGCGAATCCTCGGCCTCATCTCGCCAAATACCATCTCGCTATCACCAATCTCACCGACGCTAAATAACCTAGTAGTTGATACTTACTTAATTACTGGCTTTTAAGGAACCCGGAGGTTCATTGCCGCCCTCACATAAGCCCGCCATTAGTCCCTATCCTGAGCAAGATTAATCCAGTCTTTACCATCATATCCCACCTCCCTCAAATCCATTTTAATATTATCTTCCCACCTGCGTCTCGGCCTCCCCAAAGGTCTTTTTCCCTCCGGCCTCCCAACTAACACTCTATATGCATTTCTGGATTCGCCCATACGAGCTATATGTCCTGCCCATTTCAAACGTCTGGATTTTATGTTCCTAATTATGTCAGGTCAAGAATACAATGCGTGCAGTTCTGCGTTGTGTAACTTTCTCCATTCTCCTGTAACTTCATCCCTCTTAGCCCCAAATATTTTCCTAAGCACCTTATTCTCAAACACCCTTAACCTATGTTCCTCTCTCAAAGTGAGAGTCCAAGTTTCACAACCATACAGAACAACCGGTAATATAACTGTTTTATAAATTCTAACTTTCAGATTTTTTGACAGAAGACTAGATGAAAAAAGCTTCTCAACCGAATAATAACACGCATTTCCCATATTTATTCTGTGTTTAATTTCCTCCCGAGTATCATTTATATTTGTTACTGTTGCTCCAAGATATTTGAATTTTTCCACCTCTTCGAAGGATAAATCTCCAATTTTTATAGTTCCATTACGTAGAATATTCCGGTCACGAGACATCATCATATACTTAGTCTTTTCGGAATTTACTTCCAACCCTATCGCTTTACGTGCTTCAACTAGAATTTCCGCTTTTTCCCTAATCGTTTGTGGATTTTCTCCTAACATATTCACGTCATCCGCATAGACAAGCAGCTGATGTAACCCGTTCAATTCCAAACCCTCTCTGTTATCCTGGACTTTCCTAATGGCATACTCTAGAGCGAAGTTAAAAAGTAAAGGTGATAGTGCATCTCCTTGCTTTAGCCCGCAGTGAATTGGAAAAGCATCAGATAGAAACTGGCCTATACGGACTCTGCTGTAAGTTTCACTAAGCGTCGTTAAATAACCAACTAAAATATAAAATAGTTATCCGTTATAAAACTTCAAGAAAGAGTTAATGTCTGCAGGAAGGATGGACAGGAGGCAAGCCAACATCTCTTTGCAATGAATCGATGCACAGAAAGAAAAGTTCCAGATATAATAGCTACTCGTAAAACAAGAAGTTAAAGAAAATCGTTATTAAAAGATAGAAAAATCACAGAATTAATAAACATATTCAAATTTGGCAGGTAAAGATTCGCAAGAGTAACAGATTATAACATTTTGGATGTAGTTATAAATTACTTAGCAATCTTCTACATTTCAAAATGAGTTTTGAGGGAGTGACAAAAGAATATTGTGAGATTAAATTTAAAAATGGAGACTTGCCAACTAGAGAAGGCTTATATGAGCTATATAAATATTTCTGCAGTGAAAGAGGAATAGAGCAAAATAACATCATTGACGATTTATATAAACTTATGTACTATAACTTTAGCATATAATACAGTAGCCACTTCGGTCCAAGGCTTTATTATATGATAATAGATGAATTCCCAAACATACAATTTGCTAATGCTCCTTATTTTTAAAAAATCTATTAAAACTTTTGTTAACAGAGAAAATTTAAAGTTCAATTATTGTGATATCTGTATTTTTTCTTCTTCTCTTTTCTTCTATTACTTTTTACTCTGTTATTCAATAAAATGTCTTAACATTAACTTATGTGGAATGCCCCTGAGCACGAGTATGTAACTTACTCTTTCTGGGGGTGCTGGAGAGTTCTTATATTAAAAAAGAAATCAATATGTATCTTTGTTGTGGCAATAAAGTATTATTATTATTATTATTATTATTATTATTATTATTATTATTATTATTATTATTATTATTATTATTATTATTATTATTATTGTAGAAGTAGAAAAGAAATTCAACTTAAGCAGGTAAATAAGTTTTATGGTCTACAATAAAGGCCGAAACTTGCACTAAAACAATACGTAAGTGTAAGATATGCTAAAAAGTAAAGTGGCTAGATCAAACAACATTAGTAGTATTACATAAAATTTGTTATTAGAATTGTGTATTCGAAATTGTTAATAGTATATAACTTGTAGCTATGTATAATATCACTGTTTCATATCATATATGTTTTTATGTAATTTTCCTTTTTATTTGTCTTTTCTGTGTATTGTATATAACATGTCTATGTCTTATGTATTGAACAGGCACTTTTATGTCATGTCTATTTCATGTCATTTTTATGTCATATGCGTCGTTAAAAGTAATGTGTATATTTCTACGAAATGCTTACTTATTAGGCCTATTATTATTATTATTATTATTATTATTATTATTATTATTATTATTATTATTATTATTATTTAAGTAACAAGTCTGTGTGTGATATGTCCTGGGAAAGTACTGTATGTCATATGTCTGCATTTCAAAATATATTGTGTATCTATTTCTATATATTATATCTATTTTATCTTATATCTTTGTATTTGTATAATATAAATATGATTTTTATTGTCATACATATTTAATGTAATATGTGTATTTTATGTCATAATTATGTATATATTTCATGTAATTATTTGTACAGGGCCATAATATGTATGATTTAATTACAGCCCTAATGTACTTTTTTATCATTATTATTATTACTATTCTTATTTTTTCATTGATTAAAGTTCTCGTTAACACTTTGTTAAAAACATAAAATTTACTCTGTCACACGTTAAAAGTGTTAAAATTGTTTAAAAAGGTATTTACCTTCGACAGACGGCCCGTTTCGACGCTATTTGTCGTCGTCTTCAGTGTCTCATATTTACACACAAAACTGAGAAAAATATTCTTATTTTTATCATTATTATTATTATTATTATTATTATTGTCTTATTTTTATACTTTGTATGCCTCATTTATTTTGACCTGCTGTTCACATTTTATTATGCTTTTTCTTTCTTTCTGTATGTTATATATTATGTCTGATTTCTTCTTACTTGTTGTTTACATTTTATTATTATTATCTTATTCAGTTTTGTGTGTAAAATTGTAGTGTACTTTGTAAATTTGTAGTGTTTTTTGTAACGCAGTTTTACTCCTGGTTGAGTGTTAGAGAAGGCCGTATGGCCTTAACTCTGCCAGGTTAAATAAATCATTATTATTATTATTATTATTATTATTATTATTATCAATAATTGTCTTATTTTTTTATACTTTGTATGTCTCATTTATTTTGACCTGCTGTTCACATTTTATTATGCTTTTTCCTTTCTTTCTGTATGTTATATATTATGTCTGATTTCTACTTACTTGTTGTTTACATTTTATTATTATCTTATTCAGTTTTGTGTGTAAAATTGTAGTGTACTTTGTAAATTTGTAGTGTTTTTGTAACGCAGTTTTACTCCTGGTTGAGTGTTAGAGAAGGCCGTATGGCCTTAACTCTGCCAGGTTAAATAAATCATTATTATTATTATTATTATTATTATTATTATTATTATTATTAGTATTATTATTATTATACCTTTGGGTAAAATAGGTTTTATAAACTTGGAAATTCAATAAATAGTATATAACTTGGACATATTGTTTAGCGTATATATTAACTTCGTGAATTATTAATAAATTATTATTATTATTATTATTATTATTATACTTTCGGGTAAAATAGGTTCTATAAACTTGGAAATTTAATAAATAGTATATAACGTGGACATATTGTTTAGCGTATATATTAACATCGTGAATTATTAATAAATTATTATTGTTATTATTATTATTATTATTATTATTATTATTATTATTATTATTATTATTATACTTTCGGGTAAAATAGGGTTCTATAAACTTGGAAATTCAATAAATAGTATATAACTTGGACATATTGTTTAGCGTATTATTAACTTCGTGAATTATTAATAAAATTATTATTATTATTATTATTATTATTATTATTATTATTATTATTATTATTATTATTATTATTATTATTATACAACTTCAACTAGTTTCTTTACTGTTATTTTGTGTATGCTTTTGCCTGAGTTATCTTGAATGCACACGTTTTACAGTCCCAGTTATAATTTTAACCTCTGGACATAATTTAGCCAAGTCGTACTCTCGTGGCATTCGTGCGTCTTTAGATTCCTGCCCGCCTCAACCTCCACCCCTACAATGCTCTGAACTCGTTCCTGCAGTGCCAGGTACCCAAACAAGGCAGCTTATCGCTGTCTTGCCTGCTTCAGTTCCAACTGCAGTGATGTACTACGACGTAATGTTGTGGTGTTCGCAAGGGATGAACAAACTTGAGGAAGGCGGTTTGGGTAATTGAAAGATTTATTGAAAGAATTAAACATAGTCTGTGGTAATAGTAATTAAATTGATTTATGAAACATAACTAAATCCCGTAGATAAAATCTACATAATTCTTACAGTCCTACAAATGATACATAACGTAAAAATTTAACAAAAGATCGTTATAAATGTAATAATAAACATTAAATATTTATTTCTCGCAATTAAAATGAAATAGATTTCTTAAGTTGTATTTCAAGGGTTGGTTTTTCTTATTTTCTCTGAAATTATATAAATGCCAGGGGTAATGTCATTGGTTGCTGTATGTCTCATAATTGAATTTAAATTACTGCCACTTTCTTTCCTGAAGTGGTCTTAGTCAAGGGAGGAGGTAAATCATTGGCCTGAAAATTTTGGTGAAATTCATTTTTTTATATTTCAGCTACTATAAAAGCTAAATGAAGAAAATTGTTCATGCTTAATATACATACCTTACACTTTATAAAACACTAATCAGAATATTAAAATAGCTAATAATTACCTGTAAAAATAATATCAATTTCGCATAATATTTTACAAACATAAAGGATTTACATAATAAAATATCCTACTCGTATCATCATCATCATCATCCTTCACGAATTAGGCCTCTGTAGACCTGTTTCGGCCCCATCTAGCAGTCTTCTAAAAGGTCTTCCTGGTCGACGATGTCCTCTAGGTTTATACTGCATCATAATTTTTGGGATTCTTGAATTTTCCATTCTTCTTACATGATCTAGCCAATTGAATTTGTATCTGCTGATTTTTTCTTCTACTGACTCTACTTCTAATTGTTCTAAAATTTCTTCATTCCTTTTTCGGTCTAAAAGAGTATATCCTGCTGTCCTCCTCCAAAAATTTCATTTCCGTTGCTTTGATTCTGTTCATGTCTTTTTTCTTTAATGACCAAATCTCGCTTCCGTATAAAAGGGTGGGTAATGCTAATGTATTATATATTTTTATTCTTGTAGATTTTTGTACTAATTTAGCTTTTAATGCATTGTTTATTATTCCTAGAATTTGTGTAAATTTGGTAATTTTCTTGTTCACATCTTTTTCATTTTAATAAGATATTTCACAACCCAGATAATTGAAATTTTGCACTTGTTCGAGGCATTAGTTATTGTGTATTATTTTACTTCTGACTGGGTCTTGTCCTAAAAATGCCATTACTTTTGATTTTTGTGCTGAAATTTCCATCCCAAAATCTTTTAATATTTTATTTAATGTATACAATCCTCTTTGTAAATTATCCTCTGAATTGGAAATTATGACTTGATCATCGGCATAGAGTAAGGTATTTAGTGTTAGAGCACTGGTTATTTTGATTCCTGATGTGTAGATTTGGTTCCATTTTAAAATAATTTCATTTATATAAATATTAAATAAAGTTGGTGATAGTGGACAACCTTGTCGAACTCCATTATTAACTAATTTTCTTTCGGATATACAGTTATTTATTTTAACACTTATTTTGCTGTCTGTGTAGATTTCTATTATATTTTGCACATTTCTAGCACAAGCAGCTATAATATACTACTCGTATAATTAATTAAATATCTGCATGATTCTTGTATTGAAATGTTTTAAAGACCCACACCAACAACATAATCTAGGATCTTTTACCCATTCCTTCAAGAAACGTTTGTTTCTTATTAAAAATTTTAGAAAATTTAATTTTGAAGGTAACGATTAAGGAAAAAAAATGTTTGTATTTTATTGTATGTTGTACTGTACTTCCAATAACAGAATAAATTAAATAGATTTACTTCTGTCATTTTACAAACGTTAGAAAATACGTAATAGTAATATACGTTACAAGAGCGGTATGTTGACGTTTTCATGGTCGAGGAAAACATTGAAGAAGCGAAACGTAGTTGAGCTTTTTTAATTTCCGAGAACATGAAAACAAACATACCGCTCGTGTATCGTACATTATTTTGTGCGAAGATCGTTTATTACATACCTGAAAGAGGAATTTCTAATTACTTGCAATGAAATCTCCATGTTAGTTTCTGTTTAATGACGGCAACTTCGGAAAACCAAAATATCTTTCTTCGACATTGTTGCTATAAAATGTTTTCTGTGTTTACTATACTCCAGCAGGCCGTGATATAAGGTACGTCTGTCTTTCCCCCAGTCTATAAATGCGAACTTAAAACAAACGGTAAGGTTAGGTAATGATTTATTTTTCATTATTTTAATATTTTAACAATATTATTTATATAACATATTGCAGTAATAACATCGGCATCTGGAATCTTGTTGATTTATTCACGGCTTCCTTAATGTTACTTGTATCAGGAATGCAATAACTTTCGTGGAGTAGTAGACTTTACTTAATTTTTGCAAATATTTAAAAACAATAATTAACAGTGCAATTTAGGTGAAATTGCAGTGGTAAGTTTCCAATTTATAATTATTACTATGTTAAACGTCTCTAAAAATAATATGGTAAAAGCCTAAAGCAGTAAAATGAATGTCGCGCTTAAGCGGTAAGAAGAGGGAAATTGTTGTGTGTGTTACGTTGGGAATACTGAATGTGGTATTTCACACTTACCGCGTATTGGTTCTGTGCGGAAAACAAGCAAATACGCACGATCTCGCACAAATAATTTATTTTAGTTACATTACAAAGAAAGGGATTATCCACTAAGAAAACGCGTATAAACCCAATGACATTTTATAAACTCCGAACGAGTTTTACCCTCCTTTCCTTAATATGAACTTCCCTCAACTGGAGAAACCTTTTTAAGGTTTTACAAAGCGCCCTAAAATACAGCACACTTGCGAATTCAGCTATCAATTTATACGATTTTTTTTAATAATACCCCGAGCATCATTCTCTTGTTCTTGGCAAAGAAATACAACACACCAGTCATCATTATTGTAGCTGCGTTTGCTCCCCGTTTTGTGATGCGTTCACCACGTCTGTACACCCCTACAACTCATACAGAACTGGAACGTGTGCTGCCAAATCGGACGAGACCAGAGCGGGCGGTAAAAAGTCCTTCCTGTCATCGCTGCCACAAACAAAAATCAAGTGGCGTGTGATCATAATCTATACTAATAATAAATCTGTAGCCGAAATGTTTCTGGTAATTTTCGATTTTCTAAAAATAATTGGTCCTAACATATATAATTAACCACCCTGAAACCGAAAATCGCTTTTTTGAATTTTTTGTTTGTATGTCTGTCTGTCTGTATGTTTGTTACCTTTTCACGCGATAATGGCTGAACGGATTTCGATGAAAATTAGAATATAAATTAAGTTCGTTGTAACTTAGATTTTAGGCTATATGGCATTCAAAATACATTATTTAAAAGGGGGTTATAAGGGGGCCTGAATTAAATAAATCGAAATATCTCGCTTATTATTGATTTTTGTGAAAAATGTTACATAACAAACGTTTCTTTAAAAATAATTTTCGATAAGTTTTATTCCTTGAAAAATTTTGATAGGATTGATATTTAATGAGATAAATGAGTTTCAAAATTAAAATAACTGCCATCTAAGGCCGTGTAATGAATTAAAAAACAAATGACTTCGTCTATAATGGGCCTTGGACAGCAACAATCGAAAGTTATGAAAGATAGCCTACAGAGAATGTTTCTGTGTTTGTATGAAGTAATATCGGAAGCTAATCAGTGCGGTTTTCGGCGTAATAGATCGACTATTGATCAGATTTTTTGTATTCGACAAATAATGGAGAAAAAATGGGAGTATAAGGGTACAGTACATCAGTTATTCATAGATTTCAAAAAGGCTTATGACTCGGTTAAGAGGGAAGTATTATATGATATTCTTATTGAATTTGGTATTCCCAAGAAACTAGTTCGATTAATTAAAATGTGTCTCAGTGAAACATACAGCAGAGTCCGTATAGGTCAGTTTCTATCTGATGCTTTTCCAATTCACTGCGGGCTAAAGCAGGGAGATGCACTATCACCTTTACTTTTTAACTTCGCTCTAGAATATGCCATTAGGAAAGTTCAGGATAACAGGCAGGGTTTGGAATTGAACGGGTTACATCAGCTTCTTGTCTATGCGGATGACGTGAATATGTTAGGAGAAAATACACAAACGATTAGGGAAAACACGGAAATTTTACTTGAAGCAAGTAGAGCGATCGGTTTGGAAGTAAATCCCGAAAAGACAAAGTATATGATTATGTCTCGTGACCAGAATATTGCACGAAATGGAAATATAAAAATTGGAGATTTATCCTTCGAAGAAGTGGAAAAATTCAAATATCTTGGAGCAACAGTAACAAATATAAATGACACTCGGGAGGAAATTAAACGCAGAATAAATATGGGAAATGCGTGTTATTATTCGGTTGAGAAGCTCTTATCATCCAGTCTGCTGTCAAAAAATCTGAAAGTTAGAATTTATAAAACAGTTATATTACCGGTTATTCTGTATGGTTGTGAAACTTGGACTCTCACTCTGAGAGAGGAACATAGGTTCAGGGTGTTTGAGAATAAGGTGCTAAGGAAAATATTTGGGCTAAGCGGGATGAAGTTACAGGAGAATGGAGAAAGTTACACAACACAGAACTGCACGCATTGTATTCTTCACCTGACATAATTAGGAACATTAAATCCAGACGTTTGAGATGGGCAGGGCATGTAGCACGTATGGGCGAATCCAGAAATGCATATAGAGTGTTAGTTGGGAGGCCGGAGGGAAAAAGACCTTTAGGGAGGCGGAGACGTAGATGGGAGGATAATATTAAAATGGATTTGAGGGAGGTGGGGTATGATGATAGAGACTGGATTAATCTTGCACAGGATAGGGACCGCTGGCGGGCTTATGTGAGGGCGGCAATGAACCTTCGGGTTCCTTAAAAGCCATTTGTAAGTAAGTAAGTAAGTAAGTAATATCGGAAGCTAAATTAACCGATTTGTATAATTAATTATTATTTCACCATTGGAAAGTGTAGTTTCTCTAGATGGACATAATGCTATAATGTTATTACAGTAACTTCTGATATAATATAATATAATATAATATAATATAATATAATATAATATGCAATATTATATAATATAACTTAAATTATTTGAAGGGTTCAGAACCATAGTGGGCCAAGCGCCATTTACTAAATACGTAGAAAACAAGGGTTAAAATTAAGTTATTACCATAATTCAATGGAAACCTATAACAAGTAAAATAAAATATACACATTAAATTTAAATGATGTCAATCTTCATTAAGCTATGGTTGAATGTAATAAAAAGTAAGAAACATATTAAAGGAATTGTCATTGCACCAAATGAGTGTCTCTGGATCAAAATGATCGCATTTTAATTTGTTTGTGCGAGATCGTGCGTATTTGCTTGGTTTCCGCACAGAACCAATACGCGGGAAGTGTGAAATACCACATTCAGTATTCCCAACGTAACACACATAACAATTTCCCTCTTCTTACCGCTTAAGCGCGACATTCATTTTACTGCTTTAGGCTTTTAACATATTATTTTTAGAGACGTTCAATATAGTAATAATTATAAATTGGAAACTTACCACTGCAATTTCACCTAAATTGCAATGTTAATTATTGTTTTTAAATATTTGCAAAAATTGAATAAACTCTACAACACCACAAAAGTTACTGCATTTGTAATGCAAGTAACATTAAGGAAGCCGTGAAAAAATCAACAAGATTCCAGATTCCGATGTTATTACTGCAATATGTTATATAAATAATATTGTTAAAATATTAAAATGAAAAATGAATCATTACATAACCTTACCGTTTGTTTTAAGTTCGCATTTATAGACTGGGGGGGAAAAAAGACAGACGTATATCACGGCCTGTTGGAATATAGTAAACACAGAAAACATTTTATAGCAACAATGTTGAAGATAGATATTTTTGTTTTTAAAAGTTGCCGTCATTGAACAGAAACCAAGATGGAGATTTCATTGCAACTAATTAGAAATTCCTCTTTCAGGTATGGAATAAACGATCTTCGCACAAAATAATGTACGATACACGAGCGGTATGTTTGTTTTCATGTTCTCGGAAATTAAAAAAGCTCAACTACGTTTCGCTTTTTCAATCTTTTTCTCGAACATGACAACATCAACATACCGCTCTTGTAACGCATATTACTATTAATACAATTTAAATTAAGTAACATATTAAACGATTTATCCTTCTATCAAACACGAATGTTCCCTGGATCAAACGTCCTATTTTAATTATGTAATTACTTTATATTTATTTCTAACGGGTGCAGCGGAGCGCACGGGTATGGCTAGTGAAATATGAAAGTGTATGTGTATGTATGTATGTATGTATGGTAATTATTCGAAATCGATAAAGTTTCGATATCGCTCATGACAATGTCGGTTGCGGGTATTCAAGAAAGGATTACGCGTGGAGTTGAAGAGGAAGCTGGGATGACAGAAAGAGAAGAGGGAGGACTTCCACAAGCAAACAACAACAAAACGAAATGTGAGAGACGCGAAGGAAAACAAAAGAAGTGAGGGAAAGAAGCAGATAAATAAACAAGGCACAGCCCTCTACAGCTGCGACATCTACCGGGCGTGCTCGCTAGGGTAATAATTGGTACAAGTCCTCAGGAAAGAGGGCACATACAACTGGGAAGGCAACCACAACATGTGAAAGATATTGCCTCTGAATGATAAGGCGCAGAAAAACTGACCGTCCATTAATCACATAACATAGCACAATGAGATGGGACAAGTGTGACCCACACCCTCATTATTAACCCAACCCACACATTAAGCCAGGTGGTTTATCCCCTTATCTATTTCCCTAACTTTGAGTTATGGCCGGTTTTTCCAAGTATGGTTAGAAAATTTAACGACTGTTAAACTCTAAACAGTTTGTTAATTAATAAATTTGTATGTTTTCAACACCAGTTTGGTTTAAGAGATTGTTTTAATTTTTTTTAATTTTAAATAGGATTTGTATTTATTTTAATGTATTCTATTGCCTCCTTCAAGGAGTACAGTAAGGAGGGAGGGAATCTTCTCAGTTCACTTTCTTCTTCCCCTGACGCACATATAGGTTTCACGAGATATCGAATGGCGTATACTAGTTTAGAAAGGATGAATCTTATGGCCGGGTTTTCGAAGTATTGTTAGAAAATTTAACGACTGTTAAACTCTAAACAGTTTGTTAATTAATAAAATTGTATGTTTTCAACACCAGTTTGGTTTAACAGACTGTTAACAGTTTGTTAATTTTAAATGTAGGATTCCGGGCAGTTAACTCGTTTAACAGTTAGTTAAATAATGCCGATGTCTTCACAGCTGTTCGAACAGAAGTTGCGAAATTAATATTTTCTGTCTCTCTGTAGGGAATGTTTAGCATATGACTGGTAATATAACACTTAAAAAATACTTTGGACTGTTTAAGGGGAGAGGATGGTATTTTTTAAAACTTGTTTCCTATTTGGTGTAAATTATTAATTTTTTGTGTGTAGAGAGCTCATAGCTGTGGCAACTCAACCAAATAAAAATATTTTGAAAAAAATTATTTGGGGGCCCAAATTTGAAAAAAAAAATATTCCCAATGCAGGATTGTACTAAAACCGATATATCTAAACCATTTTTAAAGATAGATTCAAACAGTTTTTGCAATGTATTTGCAAAAGCATGTTCTACAAACTGTAACAGAATTTTGATATTAGTCCCTACGTTTGTAAAATAAACAATCAAAATTTTGTAACAATTTTCTGATTTCCTTTCTCGCAAACAAACGGACGTATTTTTTAAATGAAATCAATTAACAAAATTCTGTTACAGAGAAAAGTTTCCTAATAGTCTAAAGAATGTGTGTTCTAAATTTCTTGCATGTATCTTTAATAGTTCAGAAATTATATCCATTTTGTCTGGCAATGTAGCAAAAAAAAAATGAAGTTACTGGAAATCGATAAAAGCGGGCGTGTCATTTAAAAATCCATAGCGCAGGAAGTTTAAAATTGACGTCTCAACATCCGATAAGGGCACAAATACCCACAAAATGTTATGTAATGCATTTCACATATATCAAAGGGTATTTTAAAGAAAAAACATTTTTTGAAAATTTAATTTACCGGAAACAACAATAAAAGTGGGCGAGTGATTTAAAAATCCATAACGCAGGAAGTTTAAAAATGGCGATCCACACATATCACAGCGTATTTTAAAGATTTTTTTTTTGAAAATTTAGTCATTTTTCATCAAAAATACCATCCTCTTCCCTTAAACACATCAGTGTTATTTTATTTCTTTCGTATTTCGTATCCATAATAGCAATGAGGAAATATAACTTTACTTTGTAATTATTATTCAGCACGTCACCTACAACTTTCATTTGTCAACTGTTTGTTTATGGAGCGTGGCCTACTGTAACAGGTTGTCATTTTATGCAAGTTTCATGACTCACTCTATAATAGAGAATTTAAAGATTAATTTTGGCCAATCAAAATTGTCTTACATGTGTAGAACCATTACCAACTGCTGTTGAGTAGTTAAAATAGTACTGACAGACGTTATAGTTAAGTGTTGGTAATCTTAAACAAAATTATGTTGAACAAATGGAAAATATATTAACAATGCATTAAAAATAAACATACTATTAATTTAACATTCCTTAAGCAAAATTTAACATTACTTGGACAAACTGGCCATTAATGTTTTAAATTTTGGTTTGGGTTTCTGTTCGCTGATGATACGTCGTTGGCAGAAGAGGAGATGTTACTGGAGCTAAATGATAGTTGTGAGCAATAGGGGTTGAAAATAAAGGCAAACAAGACGAAAGTAAAGGTGAACTTGCGAATTCTAAATGAGGCAGTTGTAGAGTAAGTGGACAGCGTTGGAGCTGCGTTCGGGCTTGGATTGGATCCCCCTTTGGTCTCATTGAATGGTTTCTTCCGAGGTTTTCCCCAGCCGTGGGACTGAAGCCGAATGGTCTATGGCGAGTCCTCGGCATCACTTCATTTCACCCCTTTGATTTGATTACGTGGTTGGGTTTTTTCCGAGGTTTTCCCTAACCAAAAGGCAAATGCCGGGTAATCTTTTGGCGAATCCTCGGACCTCATCTCATCTCACTACATCTCGCCAAATTATTGTAAAAAATTGCAGAAAATTGTAAAAATTGTAGAAAATTACTAAATTGTAAAACTGTAAAAATTGTAAAATATTGTAAAAATTGTAATTGTAATATTGTAAAATTCTGACTTGATCAACATCTTAAAACTCTATTGCGCATGTAAGATCTATGGAATATAATGAATGAATGAATGAATGAATGAATGAATGAATAAAAGAAAGAAAGAAAGAAAGAAAGAATGAATGAAAGAAAGAATGAATGAATGTGAAAGAAAGAAAGAAAGAATGAATGAATGAAAGAAAGAATGAATGAATGTGAAAGAAAGAAAGAAAGAAAGAAAGAATGAAAGAAAGATGAAAGAATGAAAGAAAGAAAGAATGAATGAATGTGAAAGAAAGAAAGAAAGAATGAATAAATGAATGAATGAAAGAAAGGAAAAAAGAAAGAAAGAAAGAATGAATAAATGAATGAATGAAAGAAAGAAAAAAGAAAGAAAGAAAGAATGAATGATTGAATGAATGAATGAATGAATGAATGAATGAATGTGAAAGAAAGAAAGAAAGAAAGAAAGAATGAATGATTGAATGAATGAATGAATGAATGTGAAAGAAAGAAAGAATGAATGAATGAATGAATGAAATACTTGGGGTGTACTGTAAGCAGTAACATGAGCTGCTGCTAAGAAATCAAAAGGAGGATAACAAAGACAAATGACGTTTTTACTAGAAAAAAACAGCATCTTATTCGACGTATCTACAGAGTGTTTCCTTTGTATACATTGCCACCTCATTGTAGAGCTTTCCTTTTTCAAATAACTCCGCCTACAATAAGATATTTACGCTGCAATAAAGGGCAATACTATTTCGAGTTGCACGGTTACTTTAAAATGAATATGTATTGGTTAAATACAACGAATCAGGTCGGCCTGGGTGGTGCAGTCGGTAGAGTGCTGGCCTTCTGTGACCGAGGCTGCGGGTTCGATCCCGGTCCAAGTCGATGGCATTTAAGTGTGCGACAGGTTCATGTCAGTAGATTTACTGGCATGTAAAATAACTCCTGCGGGACAAAATTCCGGCACACCGGCAACGCTGATATAACCTCGGCAGTTGCGAGCGTCGTTAAATAAAACATAATTTACAACGAATCAGGTCCACGTCTGTGGAGTAACGGTTAGAACGTCTAGCCGCGAAACCAGGTGGCCCGGGTTCGATTCCCGGTCGGGACAAGTTACCTGGTTGAGGTTTTTTTTCGGGGTTTTCCCTCAACCCAATATGAGCAAATGCTAGGTAACTTTCGGTGTTGGACCCCGGACTCATTTCACCGTCATTATCACCTTCATCTCACTCAGACGCTAAATAACCTAAGCTGTTGATAAAACGTCGTAAAATAACATACTAAAATAAAATAAACAACGAATCAGATGCTTATAGGCTCTGACAAGCAAAATAGGTAATTTTAGATAATAACGTAGGTTTTAGATCTTTTAAATCCTATAAAATTTAAGTATGTTATTCACTGGTAAATAAAACGGAAAAAAGTGATATTTTGAGAGTAAAGAGACAGCAACAGAATAAGTTCGAACCCAAGAATCCGGGGCTTCCTTGAGATAGTACCTGGATCTGTATTGTGTAATGTTTCTGTTACTATGACGAATACTTGAAATAATTTTAGAGTAGCAATGTTTATTTATCAATACCAAATAACAGTGCACGCTTTTCCTTTACTTATCTCAGGTGGGGGGGGGGGGCCGTGGAAACAAAACTAGAGCGGAACGCTGCTCACTTGGCGAGGCATGTGGGAGGCCGTGTCTCCACGCAACTGCGCGCGCACTCTCTGCCCTACAGGTTAAATAGTCCAACAAAACTCCGAGCAAGGAGCTGCTTTCTGCCAACTGATTGATAAACTGCATTCGATTTTGTCTAGGACTTTTTTTCAATTTATTAAACTGATTGTCTGTTCCGGGTACCCGACTTTTCCACGAAAGTTCGTTCTATGCTGAGCGGGTCAATGCAATGCAATAAAAACCGCCATCCCTGGCTCGTAGACATGCTAAGGGACGAATTCCATTAAAAAATTCGATTAAATCTTTTCTTCTTTTATATTAATCCCTCATGTGTCTTGAAATTGTCCATGAATTTTCAGTCGCTTAGGCCCCTACAATCAGCTGTTTTAGTAGTCATTTTTAAATGTTTACAATATTTAAATAGCCTAGCTGTCAAAACTGACAATAAATGACAGTCTGGAAGAAATTAAACGCAGAATAAATATGGGAAATGCCTGTTATTATTCGGTTGAGAAGCTTTTATCATCCAGTCTGCTGTCAAAAAATCTGAAAGTTAGAATTTATAAAACAGTTATATTACCGATTGTTCTGTATGGTTGTGAAACTTGGACTCTCACTTTGAGAGAGGAACAGAGATTAAGGGTGTTTGAGAATAAGGTTCTTATGAAAATATTTGGGGCTAAGAGGGATGACGTTACAGGAGAATGGTTGAAAGTTACACAACGCAGAACTGCACGCATTGCATTCTTCACCTGACATAATTAGGAACATAAAATCCAGACATTTGAGATGGGCAGGACATGTAGCACGTATAGGCGAATCCAGAAATGCATATAGAGTGTTAGTTGGGAGGCCGGGGGGGAAAAGACCTTTGGGGAGGCCGAGACGTAGATGGGAAGATAATATTAAAATGGATTTGAGGGAGGTGGGATATGATGATAGAGAATGGATTAATCTTGCTCAGGATAGGGACCAATGGCGGGCTTATGTGAGGGCGGCAATGAACCTCTGGGTTCCTCAAAAGCAAGTAAGTAAGTAATCTGTCAAAACTTTAAACATTATATTCTCGGTTTAAATATTGTGGTTATAAAATTGTTCAGAGTTTAAAATCTATCTTGTACTACAAATAACCTAGAATAACTTTTTTTTTAACTAAACTGTGGTTAACACTAAAACGGAGATATTTTTACAGCTGAGCTTGAAAATTTTACGATAATACCAATGTAAAAAATTGCACAACATATTGATTTTATTTACTTTTTATTTTATTGGGTTATTTTACGACGCTGTATCAACATCTCAGGTTATTTAGCGTCTGAATGATATGAAGGTGATAATGCCGGTGAAATGAGTCCGGGGTCCAGCACCGAAAGTTACCCAGCATTTGCTAGTATTGGGTTAAGGGAAAACCCCGGAAAAAACCTCAACCAGGTAACTTGCCCCGACCTTGATTCGAACCCGGGCCACCTGGTTTCGCGGTCAGACGCGCTGACCGTTACTCCATAGGTGTGGACAACTAAACTGTGGTTAACACTAAAACAGAGATATTTTTATAGCAAGGCTTGAAAAATTATGACAATACCAATGTAAAAAATTGGACAAAATATTGATTATTTCCGTATTTTTTAAATTTAAGTCTTTTTTATTTATTTGTATGAGATAACAAATTGCAAATATTTGGATGTCAATTGAACGTTTGAGAAAGCATGACAAAAAATCAGTGCAAAAACCTTTTTTTTTTTAGTTCGTTATTTAATGACGCAGTATAAACTATAAGGTTATTTAGTGTCGATAGGATTGATGATAGCGAGATGGTATTTGTCGAGATGAGGCCGAGGATTCGCTATAGATTACCTGACATTTGCCTTACGGTTAGGGAAACTTCGGAAAAACCCAACCAGGGATCAAACCCGCGCCCGAGCGGAACTCCGGATCAGCAGGCAAGCGCATTACCCGACTAAGCCACGCCGGTAGCCTTGCAAAAACTTCAATTTTCAGGCAGAAGAGAGATTTTTAGAAAAGCTTATGTTTTAAGGAAAAAAATTTATTACTTGTACAGTATAAGATTCATCCCCTTCTATACTGGTATATATACAAGAAATAAGCGATTCGTTTCTGAGCGTCAGGGAAAGAAGAAAGCGGGCTGAGAAGCTTCTTTGCCTCCCTACGCTTCTACTTGTAGCCAGCGAGCTCACTTACTTCCACCATAAGGTTCTTACTAAATGCTACGGTGCATACAAGCATTTGGTTTCACGATATAATGAATTAGCTATAGAAGCAAACTGAAGGAGGCAGTGGAAGACATTAAGATAAATAAAAATCTTATTAGAAATAAGTGTAAATAAGTCTATGGTTAATTAGAAAATTAGGCTGAAAGTCTGCGAAGTTTGGCAACAGCGCATCGCCGGTTCACCTACGAATGCACACACATACTCGGTCTGAATACCAGCATTCCGTCCCTTAGTCACTGCAGCAGGGTTGCCATACTTCCTATTGGCAGGAAATCAGGATACGTGTTACTCTTTTTATTTAATTCGCAAGAAAACCGTCTATTTTATTTAAAACTGCAAAATAATAAATCATTCATTATCAATTTCTCTAATGATAATAAAAGAGTAAAAATCAGAATTGTACTCACAGTAGAAAACAGTGTTAACATTTAGGGGAAAATTATTATTATTATTATTATTATTATTATTATTATTATTATTATTATTATTATTGCTGAGAAAATTAATTTGGGACTAATGTGGTATTAGAATTTCTTGTTGTAGCTAAGGAATAAGCTGTTAAAATCTGCACACTTGAATTACTACCACTCTGTATATAACATATCAAGATACACTAGTGCACAAAATTTAAAGTTTGTATCTGTATTAGTTCAGAAAATTCAAATTTCATCTCATATCTTTCTTTAAAAAAATCGCCGATTGTAAGATGTTGAAACAAGGAAAAATATGAAAGGTTCGCGAAAGAGGACAAAACTGCACCACAAGAAAGCAACAGGAATCTCAGACAACGATCGTAATACGATGCACACCTACGCAATGTCGAAGTCTCGGCGGGTGCCTAGAGCAGGATGTTTATCCGCTGTCCTACGTAGAGGTCTGCTTGTGTCAGACTTTTTATGTGCAATACAGAGAAGAAATGAAAATGTATCTCGTGTTTCGGAACGCTGCAAATGATTTAATCCATTTTTGTGTCTTTTAAGTGATGATTAAAGAAAGTATAAACATCAACATTACTAAGCAAGTATTTTTGTGGGAGTTTAAAAGTGACTGTTTAAATTTTTTTATCTTGGAAACTACTCAACCAAAAATAACAAAGTTCTCAAAACATCCATATACGTGTGTCTTACATACCCCACATAAATTTCATTTTCATTGAATGAATTGTTTAGCTAAACTGACGAGTTCTTTGAAATTGCGTATTTTTTTTTTGCTAACTCAAAACATGTCCACCGCTGTGAAGTAACGGTTCAGATGTATTTGTAAATAAAAATCAGCTGCATTAGAAAAATTAGATCAGGTACTATTCGTAAATTGAAATCGGGTGTACTAACAAAATGAGATCAGATGATATTTCTAAATAAAAATCAGCTACATTAGAAAAATGAGATCGGATGGTATTTCTAAATAAAATCAGCTATACTATAAAAATGAGATCAGGTACGATTTGTAAATTGAAATCGGGTGTACTAGAAAAATGAGATCAGATGATATTTCTAAATAAAATCATCTATATTAAAAAAATGAGATCAGATACTATTTGTAAATTGAATTGGGTGTACTAGCAAAATGAGATCATATGATATTTCTAAATAAAATGAGCTGCATTAGAAAAACGAGATGGGATAGCATTTCTAAATATAATCAACTGTATTAGAAAAATGAGATCAGGTACTATTTGTAAATTGAATCTGGTGTACTAGCAAAATGAGATCAGATGATATTTCTAAATAAAATCAGCTGTATTAGAAAAATGAAATCAGGTACTATTTCTAAATTGGAATCGGGTGTACTAGCAAAATAAGTTGAGATGCTATTCCTAAATAAAAATCAGTTGTTCTACAAAAATGAGATCATGTGATACTAGTAAATAAAAATCAGCTCTACTAGGAAAATGAGATCTGCTGTTCTAGGAAAAGGAGATCATGTATTATTCGTAAAATTAAACGAGGTGTAGTACTTGCATAATGTAAAACTTGTAAACAAGTATTAGCTAGACACAGCCGTGAAATAAGACCTAACCTTTGAAATTAAGAAAATGTTTTCCTTTGGGAATTTTGTTCTTTGCTTTTCTTTTTTTACTTAGTTGTAGAAACTCTCTCAACACGATAAGCAAACCAAATGTCTAGAGCAATCCAATGCAACAAAACTCGGTCTTTGCACCACGCCAAGGATGCTGGACGGACTCGTATGTGGAGAGACGCTGTGCAAATATTTGTACGAAAAGTATATTGCGAAATTATAAAAACTTAGTTCATAAGAGGGGCGGAGTGCCAAGTTTTTGTACGCTGCGATATTAATACAAGGTAATATCGCGGAGGGATGGAGGCAGGCGGAGTAGAGACGCAATTTTCACATTCCTCTGCGCCCCGGGACGCCGAGGTATACACTACCTCTCTGCGCCTTCAGCCCCTGGGGCGCCCCGCATCCCAGCTCCGTGCCCCGCGGGCCGCTCCTCCTCTCTCTGTCGGATCCACTTCCCGGCAAATGCCCGCCGGCCCCCAACTCCCAATTGGTTCCATGTCGGGGATATTGAGTTCACAGTAACCATGGCAACGCGCTCAAGGCGAGAGCACTCGGTTTGTCCTGGCTCCCTGTACCCTTCTCGCTTGCATACACTACGAGATCTATCTTTTCCAAAAGGATATTCGATATTCAGCACAGAGAGAAAAGGGCTGGCTGGCTGGCTGTGTTTTTCTTCTCTTTTGTTCCCACTTAGCAGAACCTCGCCCCTTTCTGTATATAACGCGTACAGTCGCTGCAGTCTCACGGAGACGCACTACTCATCGTCAGGAGTACTCGCAGGAAACCTGCTTCACATTCCTTTGCTTATCACAAGATGTGAGAGGCAAAGAAACGTCCGTGCCTCTGGTGGATACCGAAGAAGTATTCTATGAAATCCTACTTCACAATCCTGTAGTCTATCACAAGTCTGAGGGGATATGCCAGGCACAGAAACTTTGGTGCCTCTGGTGGATATCGAAGAAGTACTCTGTGAAATCCTGCTTCACAATTCTTTAGTCCATCACAGCCTGGGGGGATATGACAGGCACAGAAACTTTGGTGCCCATGGTGGATATCGAAGAAGTACTCTAAGAAATCCTGCTTAACAGTCCTGTAGTCTATCACAAGTCTGGGGGGAAATGCCAGGCGCAGAATTTGGTGCCCTTGGTGGATATCGAAGAAGTACTCTAAGAAATCCTGCTTCACAATCTCGTAGTCTATAACAAGTCTGAGGGGATATGTCAGGCACAGAAACTTTGGTGGATCTGGTGGATATCGAAGAAGTACTCTATGAAATCCTCCTTTGTAATCCTGTAGTCTATCACAAGTCTGGCGGGATATGCCAGGCACAGAAACTCTGGTGCCTCTGGTGGACACAGAAGAAGTACTCTGTGAAATTCTGCTTCACAGTTCTTTAGTCTATCACAAGTCTGGCGGGATGTGCCAGGCACAGAAACTTTGGTACCTCTGGTGGATACCGAAGAAGTATTCTATGAAATCCTGCTTGAAAGTCCTTAAGTCTATCACAAGTCTGGGGTGATATGCCAGGCACAGAAACTTTGGTGCCTCTGGTGGATACCGAAGAAGTATTCTATGAAATCCTGCTTGAAAGTCCTTAAGTTTATCACAAGTCTGGGGTGATATGCCAGCACAGAAACTTAGGTGCCGCTGGTGGATACCGAAGAAGTATTCTATGAAATCCTGCTTGAAAGTCCTTAAGTCTATCATAAGTGTGGGGTGATATGCCAGCACAGAAACTTTGGTGCCTCTGGTGGATACCGAAAAAGTATTCTATGAAATCCTGCTTGAAAGTCCTTAAGTCTATCACAAGTCTGGGGTGATATGCCAGCACAGAAACTTAGGTGCCGCTGGTGGATACCGAAGAAGTATTCTATGAAATCCTGCTTGAAAGTCCTTAAGTCTATCATAAGTGTGGGGTGATATGCCAGGCACAGAAACTTAGGTGCCTCTGGTGGATACCGAAGAAGTATTCTATGAAATCCTGCTTGAAAGTCCTTAAGTCTATCATAAGTGTGGGGTGATATGCCAGGCACAGAAACTTAGGTGCCGCTGGTGGATACCGAAGAAGTATTCTATGAAATCCTGCTTGAAAGTCCTTAAGTCTATCATAAGTGTGGGGTGATATGTCAGGCACAGAAACTTAGGTGCCTCTGGTGGATACCGAAGAAGTATTCTATGAAATCCTGCTTGAAAGTCCTTAAGTCTATCATAAGTGTGGGGTGATATGCCAGCACAGAAACTTTGGTGCCTCTGGTGGATACCGAAGAAGTATTCTATGAAATCCTGCTTGAAAGTCCTTAAGTCTATCATAAGTGTGGGGTGATATGCCAGGCACAGAAACTTTGGTGCCTCTGGTGGATACCGAAAAAGTATTCTATGAAATCCTGCTTGAAAGTCCTTAAGTCTATCATAAGTGTGGGGTGATATGCCAGGCACAAAACTTAGGTGCCTCTGGTGGATACCGAAGAAGTATTCTATGAAACCCTGCTTGAAAGTCCTTAAGTCTATCATAAGTGTGGGGTGATATGCCAGGCACAGAAACTTAGGTGCCGCTGGTGGATACCGAAGAAGTATTCTATGAAATCCTGTTGAAAGTCCTTAAGTCTATCATAAGTCTGGGGTGATATGCCAGGCACAGAAACTTAAGTGTCTCTGGTGGATACCGAAGAAGTATTCTATGAAACCCTGCTTGAAAGTCCTTAAGTCTATCATAAGTCTGGGGTGATATGCCAGGCACAGAAACGTTTGTGCCTCTGGTGGATACCGAAGAAGTACTCTAAGAAATCCTGTCCTTTAGTCTATCATAAGTCTGGGATGATATGCTAGGCACAGAAACTTTGGTGCCTCTGATGGATATTTAAATACTCTTAGAAATCTTGCTTAACAGTTCTTTAGTCTTTCACATGTCTGGGGGGATATGCCAGGTACAGAAACTTTGGTGCCTCTGGTGGATACCAAAGAAGTACTCTAAAAAATCCTGCTTCACAATCCTGTAGTCTATAACAAGTCTGGGGGGATATGTCAGGCACAGATATTTGGTTCCTATGGTGGCTATTTAAATACTCTAAGAAATCCTGCTTAACAATCCTGTAGTCTGTCACAAGTCTGGTGGGATATGCTAGGCACAGAAAAGTTGGTGCCTCTGGTGGATATCGAAGAAGTACTCCAAAAATCCTGCTTCACAATCCTGTAGTCTATCACAAGTCTGGGGGGATATGCTAGGCACACAAAATTTGGTGCCTCTGGTGGATACGGAAGAAGTACTCCAAGAAATCCTGCTTCACAATCCTGTAGTCTATCATAAGTCTGAGGGGATATGCCAGGCACAGAAACTTTGGTGCCTCTGGTGGATATTGAAGTACTCTATGAAATCCTGCTTCACAATCCTGTAGTCTATCACAAGTCTGGGGGGATATGCCAAGCGCAGAATCTTTGGTGCTCTTGGTGGATATTGAAGAAGTACGTGAAGATAACCTGATTCACAGTCAATTTGTATATATCACAAGCCTGAGGGAATACGTCGAAGTCACGTGAATATTTTCCAAGTCCATATAATACCCAAATCACAGATCTAAAGTAAACGTTTTTATGTTAATTTATTAGTTAGTACATCACAGTTTCTGCTGGAATTTCCATTATAAAGAGACATCCTAGTTGTTTCTATCAGAAAATTCTGCGATGCACATAACGTCCTAAAATATAAACAATAAGGATGAATCCGTCAACATAATAAATGTAGACTGTGCATTCCATTTGATCAATGTTGTTGTAGAAGCATAACCTGAGTCACGAATGAACAAATGGATGCATCGACGCAACTCCCATAAGGAACAATGCCGCAATTTTTGTTACAATCTTTCTCGAGCAGTACGCAGAAAAAACTTAACGATTAAAAAAATGTCGAATTAGGAGAACGTAGGTGTTCCTCGTGAAAATAAATTGGTTTAAGGTTCACTTCAGTCGTGGTGTCCCTCAAGGACAAGGTCTGTTACATAAAGAGGGCAAAGTTGAGCAGACCTGTCAGTCACTGCGGGAAAGTCCGTCTATAATCGTTGCTGTCTTCTTAACAGATCGCCAGGAATCTACACACAAACATGCACAAGAAATAGCGTGGAAAAGATCTCCGTTATTATCTGTAGGGGGCTTGTGTTGGATTCATCTCATGCCACGACGATGGAAGCCACGTGAGGTGGGGCGAACTGCATACATTTGTAGTCGGTGCAATGTAACGTGAGGTGCTAAGTTACAACTTCATTTCCCCCATTACTTGATCACCTGATTACATTTAGTGATTTTCTAGCTGTTAAGTTGACTTCACTATAAACAAAATTTTCTCGAATATACGTCCTATGTTACAGATACCACGATAGTGATTTTGTAATTGTTAGGTTGGCTCAATTTTAGATATTAATCTGAACTTTATTCAGATGCCATATTGTGTGTATATTTTATATCGCGATTGAATAATTGCGCAAATGTAATATTGTTATTCCTTTACATAGCGAGTTGTAAGTAAATATTTTTTATTGTTTCCATCACAATGATTTTTTTTAGCTATGTACATTTATTTATCGATTAATTAAATGTGTCTCAGTGAAACGTACAGCATAGTCCGTATAGGTCTCTGTCAGATGCGTTTCCAATTCACTGTGGGCTAAAGCAAGGAGATGCACTATCATCTTTACTTTTTAACTTTGCCCTAGAATATGCCATTAGAAAAGTCCAGGATAACAGAGAGGTTTGGAATTCAACGGATTACATCAGCTGCTTGTCTATGCGGATGACGTGAATACATTAGGAGAAAATCCACAAACGATTAGGGAAAACACGGGAATTTTACTTGAAGCAAGTAAAGAGGTTTGGAAGTAAATCCCGAAAAGAGAAAGTATATGATTATGTCTCGTGACGAGAATATTGCACGAAATGGAAATATAAAAATTGGAAATATATCTTTTGTAGAGGTGGAAAAATTCGAATACCTGGAAGCAACAGTAACAAATATATATGATACTCGGGAGGAAATTAAACACTGAATAAATATGGGAAATGCCTGTTATTGTTCGGTTGAGAAGCTTTTATCATCTAATCTGCTGTCCAAAAATCTGAAAGTTAGAATTTATAAAACAGTTATATTACCGGTTGTTCTTTATGGTTGTGAAACTTGGACTCTCACTTTGAGCGAGGAACATAGATTAAGGGTGTTTGAGAATAAGGTGCTTTGGAAAATATTTAGGGCTAAGAGGGATGAAGTTACAGGAGAATGGAGAAAGTTACACAACACAGAACTGCACGCATTGTATTCTTCACCTGACATAATTAGGAACATTAAATCGAGACGTTTGAGATGGGCCGGGCATGTAGCACGCTGGGAGAACCCAGAAATAAATATATAGAGTGTTAGTTTCGAGGCCGGAGGGAAAAAGACCTTTAGGGAGGCCGAGACGTAGATGGGAAGATAATATTAAAATGGGATTGAGGGAGGTGGGATATGATGATAGAGACTGGATTAATCTTGCTCAGGATAGGGACCAATGGCGGGCTTATGTGAGGGCGGCAATGAACCTCCGGGTTCCTTAAAAGCCAGTAAGTAAGTAAGTAAGTAAGTTAGTACATTTATTTGTGGTGCACTAGTCCATAATAGTTCAATTTTTTCGTGCATACGATGTATGTAGGGCTGAAAAAAACTACTGGCTATAGATTATCTGCATCATACGTAGAGCTCTGTGTTTACAAAATGATTGCCATGTACAAATGTACAAACCAAGCACCAGTCAATGAACACTGAAAACTGTGAACTGAAGCACCGGTAATTTCGACTGTCCCAGCTGACTTTAGTTCACGTGAATGGTCCAGGATTGGGGTAAGCACACGTGGCAAATGCAGTCCATTGCTTGACTTTGATCATAAATGTATGTTAGATAAGAGAAAAGTTACTAATTTTCTCTAATTGCGCCCCCCTATAAGGGGTAGTTCCCCTTAGAGCAACTTAATGAGAGCTTGTGTACAAAACATATATGCTACCTGTAACTACTGTGTATAATTTCATAAAAATATGTTAGATAGGAGAAAATTTACTAATTTTGTCTAATTGGGCCCCCATATAACGAGAGTTGGTATACAAAACATATATGCTACCTGTAACTACTGTGTAAAATTTCATAAAATACTGTTAGATAGGAGAAAAGTTACTAATTTTGTCTAATTTCGCCCCCTATAAGGGATAGTTCCCCTTATACCAACGTAACGAGAGTTGGTAAACAAAACATATATGCCACCTGTAACTACTGTGTAAAATTTCATAAAAATATGTTAGATAGGAGAAAAGTTACTAATTTTGTCTAATTTCGCCCCCTATAAGGGATAGTTCCCCTTATACCAACGTAACGAGAGTTGGTATACAAAACATATATGCTACCTGTAACTACTGTGTGAAATTTCATAAAATACTGTTAGATAGGAGAAAAGTTACTAATTTTGTCTAACTGCGCCCCCTATAAGGGATAGTTCCCCTTATACCAACGTAACGATAGTTGGTATACAAAACATATATGCTACCTGTAACTACTGTGTAAAATTTCATAAAAATATGTTAGATAGGAGAAAAGTTACTAATTTTGTCTAATTTCGCCCCCTATAAGGGATAGTTCCCCTTATACCAACGTAACGAGAGTTGGTATACAAAACATATATGCTACCTGTAACTACTGTGTGAAATTTCATAAAATACTGTTAGATAGGAGAAAAGTTACTAATTTTTGTCTAATTGCGCCCCCTATAAGGGATAGTTCCCTTATACCAACGTAACGATAGTTGGTATACAAAACATATATGCTACCTGTAACTACTGTGTAAAATTTCATAAAAATATGTTAGATAGGAGAAAAGTTACTAATTTTGTCTAATTGCGCCCCCATATAAGGGGTAGTTCCCCTTATACCAACGTAACGAGAGTTGGTATACAAAACATATATGCTACCTGTAACTACTGTGTAAAATTTCATAAAATACTGTTAGATAGGAGAAAAGTTATTAATTTTGTCAAATTTCGGCCCCTATAAGGGATAGTTCCCCTTATACCAACGTAACGAGTTGGTAAACAAAACATATATGCCACCTGTAACTACTGTGTAAAATTTCATAAAAATATGTTAGATAGGAGAAAAGTTACTAATTTTGTCTAATTTCGCCCCCTATAAGGGATAGTTCCCCTTATACCAACGTAACGAGAGTTGGTATACAAAACATATATGCTACCTGTAACTACTGTGTGAAATTTCATAAAATACTGTTAGATAGGAGAAAAGTTACTAATTTTGTTTAATTGCGCCCCCATATAACGGGTAGTTCCCCTTATACCAACGTAACGATAGTTGGTATACAAAACATATATGCTACCTGTAACTACTGTGTAAAATTTCATAAAAATATGTTAGATAGGAGAAAAGTTACTAATTTTGTCTAATTTCGCCCCCTATAAGGGGTAGTTCCCCTTATACCAACGTAACGAGAGTTGGTATACAAAACATATATGCTACCTGTAACTACTGTGTGAAATTTCATAAAATACTGTTAGATAGGAGAAAAGTTACTAATTTTGTCTAATTGCGCCCCCTATAAGGGATAGTTCCCCTTATACCAACGTAACGATAGTTGGTATACAAAACATATATGCTACCTGTAACTACTGTGTAAAATTTCATAAAAATATGTTAGATAGGAGAAAAGTTACTAATTTTGTCTAATTGCGCCCCCATATAAGGGGTAGTTCCCCTTATACCAACGTAACGGGAGTTGGTATACAAAACATATATGCTACCTGTAACTACTGTGTAAAATTTCATAAAATACTGTTAGATAGGAGAAAAGTTATTAATTTTGTCAAATTTCGGCCCCTATAAGGGATAGTTCCCCTTATACCAACGTAACGAGAGTTGGTAAACAAAACATATATGCCACCTGTAACTACTGTGTAAAATTTCATAAAAATATGTTAGATAGGAGAAAAGTTACTAATTTTGTCTAATTTCGCCCCCTATAAGGGATAGTTCCCCTTATACCAACGTAACGAGAGTTGGTATACAAAACATATATGCTACCTGTAACTACTGTGTGAAATTTCATAAAATACTGTTAGATAGGAGAAAAGTTACTAATTTTGTTTAATTGCGCCCCCATATAACGGGTAGTTCCCCTTATACCAACGTAACGAGAGTTGGTATACAAAACATATATGCTACCTGTAACTACTGTGTAAAATTTCATAAAAATATGTTAGATAGGAGAAAAGTTACTAATTTTGTCTAATTGCGCCCCCATAGAATGATAGTTCCCCTTATACCAACGTAACGAGAGTTGGTATACAAAACATATATGCTACCTGTAACTACTGTGTAAAAGTTCATAAAAATATGTTGGATAGGAGAAAAGTTACTAATTTTGTCTAATTGCGTCCCCATATAAGGGATAGTTCCCCTTTTACCAACGTAACGAGAGTTGGTATACAAAACATATATGCTACCTGTAACTACTGTGTAAAATTTCATAAAAATATGTTAGATAGCTGAAAAGTTATTAATTTGTCCCGCTAAATTTGCATTCTAGATCACTGTGCGCCAGTTCGAAACGCACAGATAATAGTTACTCTAATGAGTGCTTGTACAGTCCGATCCATATGAATGAACTCATAATAGAATTTATATTTACAGGTTTACTTGTGTTTCAAATTAATTAACTCGGAACAAATATTAAATTTACAAAAAATATCATTATAATCAATTAGGTCAAACACATTTTCCCCATGTTCTGAATTCAGTCGCCTTATTATCTTTCTTTGTTGGATTTTTGTTTGGATATTCTGATACAATCTCACGTCACTTAAGCAGGTTTACTATTGAGGAGAGTCGAATGTTCACTCTGTCTGTTCCTTCAGCTGTTTGTTTCATGGCCTACTGCATAAATGAATACACACATTTATTTTGTGTTACATTATCAAAGCATTTGAAAGAACCATAACATTTACAAGAGAGTATTCATTAGGGCTAGGATTTTGATGACCCATAAATCATGAAAAAATGTCCTAAAACAATGCATTTCTGACGTAATAATCTTTAAAAAAAATGCCCTTAAAATGCCCTAAAAATTAATCTTACATAATTGCCTTAGTAGGAAAAGAGGTTTTGTACTAAATATTTAGACTAGTAATTAAATTAAATTTTACATAATTTTTTTCTAAGTAGTACCCTTTAATTAATTATTTTATCTGATGTGTTTCCATGTATGATCGTTCACCTCTGCGCCAGCATGTGGACGTGACATCAGCAGTCGGCTGGTCGCTCTTGGCCCTTCATGGGCTGTAGCGCCATGCATTTACTTTACTTTTAGTTTCCATGTAGTCTACCACAAGGCCACCCTTATCCGGAATTAGCAGGTATAGAGGAGTCTATATTGAAGGGGTGGTTGGGGTCTACTACGTTAAAAGGGCAATATTTGTGTAGAAAAATGATTAAAATATTATACAAAATAATGAGTATTAATGGACAAAATATGTAAAGAATATATAAAAGGAAATATACATTATTTTCATTAATAATGGGGATTTATGGCCAAAATTAAATGAAAATGCCTAAAAAAAATGACCGAATAAAACAAAAGATGCTCTTATGAGTTGAAACAGACAAAAAATGCAAAATAATGCCCCAACAAATATGTATTAAAACACTCAGTTTATCACATAACATATAAATACTAAAGCAGCTATGTTTCTGGCTTACTAGAAAAAAAATGCAATTTCATCAAATCCTAGCCCTAGTATTCATCATTTATGCTGGGTCAAACTTCCATTTGCATGTAAAATTGAATAGGGATTTCAAATATGTAAAATTTAATATAGGGTGACATTTAAAAAAGTGTTATTATTTTGCCACATTCTGTACATGAATGAATTCTTTCGTGAGACTACAGCCATTAGTTTTAGTTAGATATCGCCAACAACTTTTGTTTTCGGTATTTTTTCATGAAATGAATAGGCCTATATAAAGAGTTAGCAATATTCTATACTTAATTAACACACTGTATACCTTTCGCAGTGATGACATCATATCTCTGGAGTTGTGTATTACAATTTTGAGGTTATCTTCAGTTAACTAAGTACGTTTCTTCTGGTGCTCCACTACATGAAAACCAAGAAAAGAATTTTTGATTTCCGTTCTTACTTCTTTTTTTAATGACAGTAGCGATAAATTTCCCTTATCTGAAGTCTCTGGAATTTATGATAATAGAGTAGAAAGGGGCCACTTTTATTCATTTACTACTTTGCTATTTTTATTTGGTTATTTAGCGACGCTGTATCAACTACTAGATTATTTAACGTCGATGGAATTGGTCATAGAGAGATGGTATTTGACGATGAGTCGAGGATTCGCCATAGATTACCTGACATTCGCCTTACGATTGGAGAAAATCTACGAAAATCCTATCCAGGTAATCAGCCCAAGCGGGAATCGAACCCACGCCTGAGCGCAACTCCGGATCGGGAAGCCTATTTTGCTCTCCACTTTTAAAGACAGTAAGTTAATGGTAATCGAATTTTTTTAACCCAAAGGCTATTTTGCATCAATTTTATTATTGGCGGATCTCACTGACAGGTGCGACACCAAGTACTCCCCACCAATACAAGTGTTCCGAAATAAATGCTGTTATCAAGATTTTATGAGATACGTAAATTACGTTCACAAAAGTTGTAATCTGAACACGTGATAAAATTTGTATATATCCACTGAATTATTATTATTTTTTCAATAGTTTTTATATATTTTGCTATAAATATTTAAATTAACAGTTGATAGAAATAAATTAGGATAATAATTTAAAATAGATTCACGATAAATGCGTTGTATAAAATTTAGAAACTGCTTGCAACAACATTATTTAACGGAAAACTGTGTAACGTCTTCAGAGATTTCAACGCACAGAAATTTAAACTACATTCTAGTGAATATTAGAATTAGATATTTGCTTAGGTTATAATGTAGAATACATTTAATGAAACTTGTTAATTGAAATATAAGATTGTATTTTAGTATTTGATTTCATCTCATTGCATTTCATTCATTCATGTGTATAACTTATAAGACTTTGTACAGATTTGCTGAATATATAGATTTGTAAAATTGTATTAATTTCATAATTGAAACGTAAGATTAAGTCAATAGGAGACTTCATTAATCAATATCATATAATAACAATAATAATAATAATAATAATAATAAATTATTATTATTATTTATTATTATTATTATGTATTTATAACCTAACACACCTATCTCAGGTAAAATAGGGTTCTCTGTAAAAACCTATAATAATAATAAATATGTAGCCGAAATGTTTCTGGTAATTTTCGCTTTTCCAAAAATAATTGGTCCTAACATATATAATTAACAACCCTGAAACCGAAAATCGCATTTTTGAAATTTTTGTTTGTATGTCTGTATGTGTGTTACCTTTTCACGCGATAATGGCTGAACCGATTTATATGAAAATTGGAATATAAATTAAGTTCGTTGTAACTTAGATTTTAGGCTATATGACATTCAAAATACTTTATTTAAAAGGGGAGTTATAAGGGGGCCTGAATTAAATAAATCGAAATATCTCGCTTATTATTGATTTTTATGAAAAATGTTACATAACAAAAGTTTCTTTAAAAATGATTTTCGATAAGTTTTATTCTTTACAAAATTTTGATAGGACTGATATTTAATGAGATAAATGAGTTTTAAAATTAACATAACGCCATCTAAGACGGTGCAATGAATTAAGAACAAATGACTTCGTCTATAAGGGGCCTTGGACAACAACAATCGAAACAGGGGCCTTGGCCATCAACAATCGAAAGCTATTAAACATAGCCTACAGAGAATGTTTCTGTGTTTGTATGAAGTGATATCAGAAGCTAAATTAACCGATTTGTATAATTAATTATTATTTCACCATTTGAAAGTGTGGTTTCTCTAGATGGACATAATGCTATAATGTTATTACAGTAACGTCTGAGTAAACCGAGGACAGGTAAGATTAAAATAGCTTCTTATGCACAGAAAATTTGATAGGCTATTTTGTACATTCGTTTTCTGTATTTCTTAAAATAATATTTATGTACACTCATTTTAATCTCAGAGAATTAACGAACAACGAGAGTGTATTGATTTAGTACGTTAGCTTAGCAATGCATTATTTTATAATTCAAATTTTAAGTATGCTCAATTGAATAGTGTTAAAATACATAAAATATATATGCAATAAATGCAATGCAAAAGAAAATTTGGTAATGAGCGAAGCAGATTATCTTGCGCTGTTGTAAAAGTTGTTGCCTGGATCAAACGTCCTATTTTAATTATGTAATTACTTTATATTTATGTCTAACAGGTGCAGCGGAGCGCACGGGTACGGCTAGTAAATAAATATAATAATCTCACTGAAAGGCATTTTATTTTCTCTAAAGACGAGAAGTCAAGATAAAATCCAGATTTAGCAGCTTAAAAATATGTAGTATCGATAGTGGTGCTGGTAGTAGTATTAAAATTAATAATGGTAATAATATTAATAATAATATCAATAACGTACTTATTACTTGAGCGATACCGTTCGTATCCACTATTTCTCTACTTCTTCCTGTGTGATTTCCATCCAGCTAAGTTTTAGACTACCCCTCACTCTCCGAGGTTAGGTTAGGTTAGGTTATGTTATTTTAGTTTAGATTATGTTCGCCCTGAAACCTTTCAACCACACTTTCTCAACTTGCTTTTAGGCGGTGTACAATATCTGTCGCTATTAAAAACAAAACTGTTTCTATGTACTTTAACTGACTGTTCACAACGTCCACATAACCCGTTATTTATTATATCGTTCACCACTAATTCAAATATTCCCATTAACAGGAGACAAGTACGG
>JAJSOF020000035.1:250857-273857 GCA_025594305.2 Periplaneta americana
ATTTCAGCTACTATAAAAGCTAAATGAAGAAAACTTTCCATGCTTAATATACATATATATTATTTTAATGTACCGAAGTACATATGATATTTCCATGCAGATATTCTGCGTCATCATACAATGAAAGAGTAATGGAACGGAGAAAATTCTCTCCGGCGCCGGGATTTGAACCCGGCTTAGTGGATAAAGCGTCAGCACATAGAGCTGAAAGCCCGGGTTCAAATCCCGGCGCCGGAGAGAATTCTTCTCCGTTCCATTACTCTTTCATTGTATGATGACGCAGAATATCTGCATGGAATATCATATGTACTTCGGTACATTATAACAATATATTATATGCGTAAATCACTTCGTGATTTAAGACGGCGCTTATTCCGTCGGATCCCGGCCAACTAGTCACTCATAACGAGTGCACCTCAGCACATGTGTGGACTTCGGTCCTACGTTCATAGACATCTATGACGTAGTGCAGAGGGCGGCCACTAGAGGGAACCCAAGAGTTGGAGCTTAATCTGAGACGATTCTTCCGACGCCGGGGTGGAATCCGGTGTGGCTTAGTGGATAAAGCGTCAGCACGTAGAGCTGAAAACCCGGGTTCAAATCCCGGCGCCGGAGAGAATTTTTCTCCGTTCCATTACTCTTTCTTTGTATAAATATACACACATTACACTTTATAAAACACTAATCAGAAAGTTAAAATAGCTAATAATTACATGTAAAAATAATTAATAATTACATGTAAAAATAATGTCAATTTCGCATAATATTTTACAAACATAAAGCATTTACATAATAAAATATCCTATAATTAATTAAATATCTGCATGATTCTTTTACTGAAATGTTTTAAAGACCCACATCAACAACATTATCTAGGATCTTTTACGTATTCCTTCAAGAAACGTTTGTTTCTTATTAAAAATTTTAGAAAATTTAATTTTGAAGGTAACGATTAAGGAAAAAAAATGTTTGTATTGTATTGTATTGTATGTTGTACTGTACTTCCAATAACAGAATAAATTAAATAGATTTACTTCTGTCATTTTACATACGTTAGAAAATACGTAATAGTAATATACGTTACAAGAGCGGTATGTTGACGTTTCCATGGTCGAGGAAAAGATTGAAAAAGCGAAACGTAGTTGAGCTTTTTTAATTTCCGAGAACATGAAAACAAACATACCGCTCGTGTATCGTACATTATTTTGTGCCAAGATCGTTTATTACATACCTGAAAGACGAATTTCTCATTAGTTGCAATGAAATCTCCATGTTGGTTTCTGTTTAATGACGGCAACTTCGGAAAACAAAAATATCTTTCTTCGACATTGTTGCTATAAAATGTTTTCTGTGTTTACTATACTCCAGCAGGCCGTGATATAAGGTACGTCTGTCTTTTTTTCCCCCCAGTCTATAAATGCGAACTTAAAACAAACGGTAAGGTTATGTAATGATTTATTTTTTTTTAATATTTTAACAATATTATTTATATAACATATTGCAGTAATAACATCGGCATCTGGACTCTCGTTGATTTTTTCACGGCTTCCTTAATGTTACTTGTATCAGGAATGCAATAATTTTCGTGGACTAGTAGACTTTACTTAATTTTTGCAAATATTTAAAAACAATAATTAACATTGCAATTTAGGTGAAATTGCAGTGGTAAGTTTTCAATTTATAATTATTACTATGTTAAACGTCTCTAAAAATAATATGTTAAAAGCCTGAAGCAGTAAAATGAATGTCGCGCTTAAGCGGTAAGAAGAGGGAAATTGTTATGTGTGTTAGGTTGGGAATACTGAATGTGGTATTTCACACTTACCGCGTATTGGTTCTGTGCGGAAAACAAGCAAATACGCACGATCTCGCACAAATAATTTTATTTTAGTTACATTACAAAGAAAGGGATTATCCACTAAGAAAACGCGTATAAACCCAATGATATTTTATAAACTCCGAACGAGTTTTACCCTCCCTTCCTTAATATGAACTTCCCTCAACTGGAGAAACCTTTTTAATGTTTTACAAAGCGCCCTAAAATACAGCACACTTGCGAATTCAGCTATCAATTTATACGATTTTTTTTAATAATACCCCGATCGTCATTCCCTTGTTCTTGGCAAAGAAATACAACACACCAGTCATTATTACTGTACCTGCGTTTTCTCCCCGTTTTGTGATGCGTTCACCACGTCTGTACACCCCTACAACTCATACAGAATTGGAACGTGTGCTGCCAAATCGGACGAGAGCAGCGTGGGCAGTAAAAAGTCCTTCCTGTCATCGCTGCCACAAACAAAAATCAAGTGCATGTGATCATAATCTATACTAATAATAAATCTGTAGCCGAAATTATTCTGGTAATTTTCGAGTGTACAAAAATAATTGGTCCTAACATATATAATTAACCACCCTGAAACCGAAAATCGCTTTTTTGAATTTTTTCTTTGTATGTCTGTCTGCCTGTATGTATGTTTGTTACCTTTTCACGCGATAATGGATGAACGGATTTCGATGAAAATTGGAATATAAATTAAGTTCGTTGTAACTTAGATTTTAGGCTATATGACATTCAAAATACATTATTTAAAAGGGGTTATAAGGGGCCTGAATTAAATAAATCGAAATATCTCGCTTATTATTGATTTTTGTGAAAAATGTTACATAACAAACGTTTCTTTAAAACTAATTTCCGATAAGTTTTATTCCTTGAACAATTTTGATAGGACTGATATTTAATGAGATAAATGAGTTATAAAATTAAAATAACTGCCATCTAAGGCCGTGTAATGAATTAAAAAACAAATGACTTCGTCTTTAAGAGGCCTTGGACAGCAACAATCGAAAGCTGTGAAAGATAGCCTACAGAGAATGTTTCTGTGTTTGTATGAAGTAATATCGGAAGCTAAATTAACCGATTTGTATAATTAATTATTATTTCACCATTGGAAAGTGTAGTTTCTCTAGATGGACATAATGCTATAATGTTATTACAGTAACTTCTGATATATAATATAGTATAGTATAATATGATATAATATAATATAATATAATATAATATAATATAATATAATATAATATAATATGTAATATTATATAATATAACTTAAATTATTTGAAGGGTTCAGAACCATAGTGGGCCAAGCGCCATTTACTGAATACGTAGAAAACAAGGGTTAAAATTAAGTTATTACCATAATTCAATGGAAACCTATAACAAGTAAAATAAAATATACACATTAATTCTAAATGATGTCAATCTTCATTAAGCTATGGTTGCATGTAATAAAAATTAAGAAACATGTTAAAGGAATTGTCATTGCACCAAATGAGCGTCTCTGGACCAAAATGATCGCTTTTTAATTATTTGGATGCAATTTAAATTAAGTAACATATTAAACGATTTATCCTTCTATCAAACACGAATGTTCCCTGGATCAAATGTCCTATTTTAATTATGTAATTACTTTATATTTATTTCTAACGGGTGCAGCGGAGCGCACGGGTACGGCTAGTAAAATATAAAAGTGTATGCATGTATGTATGTATGTATGGTAATTATTCGAAATCGATAAAGTTTCGATAGCGCTCATAACAATGTCGGTTGCGGGTATTCAAGAAAGAATTACGCGTGGAGTTGAAGAGGAAGCTGGGATGACAGAAAGAGAAGAGGAAGGACTTCCACAAGCAAACAACAAAATGAAATGCGAGAGACGCGAAGGAAAACAAAAGAAGTGAGGGAAAGAAGCAGATAAATAAACAAGACACAACTCTCTACAGCTGCGACATCTACCCTAGCGTGCTCGCTAGTGTAATAATTGATACAAGTCCTCAGGAAAGGGGGCACATACAACTGGGAAGGCAACCACAGCACGCGAAAGATATTGCCTCTGAATGATAAGGCGCAGAAAAACTGACCGTCCATTAATGACATAACATAGCACAATGAGTTGGGGCAAGTGTAACCTCATTATTAACCCAACCCACACATTAAGCCAGGTGGTTTATCCATTTATCTCTTCCCCTAACTTTGAGTTATGGCCGGTTTTTCCAAGTATGGTTAGAAAATTTAACGACTGTTAAACTCTAAACAGTTTACGATGAAAGAGTAATGGAACGGAGAAAAATTCTCTCCGGCGCCGGGATTTGACCCCGGGTTTTCAGCTCTACGTGCTGATGCTTTATCCACTAAGCCACACCGGATACAACCCCAGCGTCGGATAGAATTGTCTCGGATTGAGTTCCAACTCTTGGGTTCCCTCTAGTGGCCGCCCTCTGCACTACGTCATAGATGTCTATGAACATAGGACCTAAGTCCACACATGTGCTGAGGTGCACTCGTTATGAGTGACTAGTTGGCCGGGATCCGACGGAATAAGCGCCGTCTTAAATCACGAAGTGATTTACGCATATCATATATTATTTCAATGTACCGAAGTACATATGATATTTCCATGCAGATATTCTTCGTCATCATCCGTTCCATTACTCTTTCATCGTATGATGGCGCAGAATATCTGCATGGAAATATCATATGTACTTCATTACATTGAAATAATATATCTAAACAGTTTGTTAATTAATAAAATTGTATGTTTTCAACACCAGTTTGGTTTAACAGATTGTTAACAGTTTGTTAATTTTAAATGTAGGATTTCGGGCAGTTAACTCATTTAACAGTTAGTTAAATACGGCCGATGTCTCCACAGCTGTTCGAACAGAAGTTGCGAAATTAATGTTTTGTGTCTCTCTGTAGGGAATGTTTAGATATGACTGGTAATAGAACACTTAAAAAATACTTTGAACTGTTTAAGGGGAGAGGATGGTATTTTTTAAAACTTGTTTCCTACTTCGTGTAAATTATTAATTTTTGTATGTAGAGAGCTCATAGCTGTGCCAACTCAACCAAATAAAAATATTTTGAAAAAAAAAATTATTTGGGGGCCCAAATTTGAAAAAAAATATACCCAATGCAGGATTGTACTAAAACCGATATATCTAAACAGTTTTTAAAGATAGATTCAAACAGTTTTTGCAATGTATTTGCAAAAGTATGTTCTACAAACTATCTGTAACAGAATTTTGATATTAGGCCCTACGTTTGTAAAATAAACAATTAAAACTTTGTAACAATTTTCTGATTTCCTTTCTTGCAAACAAACGGACGTATTTTTAAAATGAAATCAATTAACAAAATTCTGTTACAGAGAAAAGTTTCCTAATAGTCTAAAGAATGTGTGTTCTAAATTTCTTGCATGTATCTTTAATAGTTCAGAAATTATATCCATTTTGTCTGGCAATGTAGCAAAAAAAAAAAATGAAGTTACTGGAAACCGATAAAAGTAGGCGTGTGATTTAAAGATCCATAGCGCAGGAAGTTTAAAAATGACGTCTCAACATCCGATAAGGGCACAAATACCCACAAAATGTTATGCAATGCATTCCACACATATCAAAGGGTATTTTAAAGAAAAAAAGATTTTTTTTTTAATTTAATTTACCGGAAACAACAATAAAAGTCGGGAGTGATTTAAAAATCCATAATGCAGGAAGTTTAAAAATGGCGATCCACACATATCACGGAGTATTTTAAAGATTTTTTTTTAATTTAGTCATTTTTCATCAAAGTACCATCCTCTCCCCTTAAATACATCAGTGTTATTTTATTTCTTTCGTATTTCGTATCCATAATAGCAATGAAGAAATATAACCTTACTTTATAATTATTATTCAGCACGTCACCTACAACTTTCATTTGTCAACTGTTTGTTTATGGAGCATGGCCTACTATAACAGGTTGTCATTTTATGCAAGTTTCATGACTCACTCTATAATATAGAATTTAAAGATTAATTTTAGCCAATCAAAAATTGTCTTACATGTGTAGAATCATTACCAACTGCTGTTGGGTAGTTAAAATAGTGCTAACAGACGTTATAGTTAAGTGTTGGTTATCTTAAACAAAATTATGTTGAACAAATGGAAAATACATTAACAAAGCGTTAAAAATAAACAAACTGTTAATTTAACATTCGTTAAGCAAAATTAAACATTACTTGGACAAACTGACCATTAATGTTTTAAATTTTGGTTTCGGTTTCTGTTCGCTGATGATACGTCGTTGTTAGCAGAGAAGAGATGTTACTGGGGCTAAACGACAGCTGCGAGCAATAGGGGTTGAAAATAAAGGCAAACAAGACGAAAGTAAAGAAGGTGAACTTGCGAATTCTAAATGAGGCAGTTGTAGAGTAAGTGGACAGCGTTGGAGCTGCGTTCAGGCTTGGGTTGGATCCCCCTTTGGTCTCATTGAATGGTTTCTTCCGAGGTTTTCCCCAGCCGTCGGACTGAAGCCGGATGATCTATGGCGAGTCCTCGGCATCACTTCATTTCACCCCCTTTGATTTGATTACCTGGTTGGGTTTTTTCCGAGGTTTTCCCTAACCAAAAGGCAAATGCCGGGTAATCTTTTGGCGAATCCTCGGATCTCACCTCATCTCACTACATCTCGCCAAATTATTGTAAAAAATTGCAGAAAATTGTAAAAATTGTAGAAAATTACTAAATTGTAAAACTGTAAAAATTGTAAAATATTGTAAAAATTGTAATTGTAATATTGTAAAATTCTGACTTGTTCAGCATCTTAAAACTCTATTGCTCATGTAAGATCTATGGAATATAATGAATGAATGAAAGAAAGAAAGAAAGAAAGAACGAAAGAAAGAAACATAGAGATAGAGAGAGAGAAAGAAAGAAAGAAAGAATGAATGAAAGAAAGAAAGAAAGAATGAATGTGAAAGAAAGAAAGAAAGAATGAATAAATGAATGAATGAAAGAAAGAAAAAAGGAAGAAAGAAAGAATGAATAAATGAATGAATGAAAGAAAGAAAAAAGGAAGAAAGAAAGAAAGAAAGAATGAATGAATGAATGAATGAATGAATGTGAAAGAAAGAAAGAATGAAAGAAAGAAAGAAAGAAAGAAAGAATAAATGAATGAATGAATGAAAGAAAGAAAAAAGGAAGAAAGAAAGAATGAATGAATAAATGAATGAATGAAAGAAAGAAAAAAGGAAGAAAGAAAGAATGAATAAATGAATGAATGAAAGAAAGAAAAAAGGAAGAAAGAAAGAAAGAATGAATGAATGAATGAATGAATGAATGAATGTGAAAGAAAGAAAGAAAGAAAGAATGAATAAATGAATGAATGAATGAAAGAAAGAAAAAAGGAAGAAAGAAAGACATGAATGAATGAATGAATGAATGTGAAAGAAAGAAAGAAAGAATGAATAAATGAATGAATGAATGAAAGAAAGAAAAAGGAAGAAAGAAAGAAAGAAAGAATGAATGAATGTGAAAGAAAGAAAGAATGAATGAATGTGAAAGAAAGAAAGAATGAATGAATGAATGTGAAAGAAAGAAAGAAAGAATGAATGAATGAAAGAAAGAAAAAAAGAAAGAAAGAAGGAAAAATGAATAAATAAATGAAAGAAAGAAAGAAAGAATGGATAAATGAAAGAAAGAAAGAAAGAAAGAAAGAAGGAAAGAAAGAATGAAATACTTGGGGTGTACTGTAAGCAATAAGATGAGCTGCTGCTAAGAAATCAAAAGGAGCATAACAAAGACAAATGACGTTTTTACTAGAAAAAACAGCATCTTATTCGACGTTGCTACAGAGTGTTGTCCTTTGTATACATTGCCACCTCACTGTAGAGCTTTCCTTTCAAATAACGCCGCCTACAATAAGATATTTACGCTGCAATAAACGGCAACACTATTTCCAGTTGCACGGTTACTTTAAAATAAGTATGTATTGGTTATATACAACGAATCAGGTCGGCCTGGGTGGTGCAGTCGGTAGAGTGCTGGCCTTCTGTGCCCGAGGCTGCGGGTTCGATCCCGGTCCAAGTCGATGGCATTTAAGTGTGCGACAAGCTCATGTCAGTAGATTTACTGGCATGTAAAAGAACTTCTGGGGGACAAAATTCTGGTACACCGACGACGCTGATATAACCTCGGCAGTTGCGAGCGTCGTTAAATAAAACATAATGTACAACGAATCAGGTCCACGTCTGTGGAGTAACGGTTAGAACGTCTGGCCGCGAAACCAGGTGGCCCGGGTTCGATTCCCGGTCGGGGCAAGTTACCTGGTTGAGGTTTTTTTTCGAGGTTTTCCCTCAACCCAATATGAGCAAATGCTAGGTAACTTTCGGTGCTGGACCCCGGACTCATTTCACCGTCATTATCACCTTCATCTCATTCAGACGCTAAATAACCTAAGCTGTTGATAAAACGTCGTAAAATAACCTACTAAAATAAAATAAACAACGAATCAGGTCTTTTTAGGCTCTGACAAGCAAAATAGGTAATTTTAGATAATAACGTAGGTTTTAGGTCTTTTAAATCCTATAAAATTTAAGTATGTTATTCGCTGGTAAATAAAACGGAAAAAAGTGATATTTTGAGAGTAAAGAGACAGCAATAGAATAAGTTCGAACCCAAGAATCCGAGGCTTCCTTGATATAGTACCTGGATCTGTATTGTGTAATGTTTCTGTTACTATGACGAATACTTTAAATAATTTTAGAGTAGCAATGTTTATTTATCGATACCAAATAACAGTGCACGCTTTTCCTTTACTTATCTCAGGTGGGGGGGCCGTGGAAACAAAACTAGAGCGGAACGCTGCTCACTTGGCGAGGCATGTGGGAGGCCGTGTCTCCACGTAACTGCGCGCGCACTCTCTGCCCTACAGGTTAAATAGTCCAACAAAACTCCGAGCAAGGAGCTGCTTTCTGCCAACTGATTGATAAACTGCATTCGATTTTGTCTAGGACTTTTTTTTTTAATTTATTAAACTTATTGCCTGTTTCGACTACCCGACTTTTCCACGAAACGGCAGATCAATGCAATACAATAAAAACCACCCCCTCGCTCGTAGACATGCTAAGGGACGAATTCCATTAAAAAATTCGATTATTTTATTTTTGTTTTATATTAATCCCTGATGTGTCTTGAAATTGTTCATGAATTTTCATTCACTTAGGCCCCTACTATCAACTGTTTTAGTAGTCATTTTTAAATGTTTACAATATTTAAATAGCCTAGCTGTCAAAACTTTAAACACAATATTGTCGGTTTAAATATTTTGATAATAAAATCGTTCAGAGTTTAAAATATATCTTCTCAAATAACCTAGAATAACTGTTTTTTCTTTGCATATTAACTAAACTGTGGTTAACACTAAAACAGATATATTTTTATAGCAGAGCTTGAAAAATTACGATAATACCACTGTAAAAAATTGCACAAAATATTGATACTCCGTATTTTTTAAATATGAGTTTTTTTATATTTGTTTGAGATAACAAATTGCAAATATTTGGATGTCAATTGAACCTTTCAGAAAGCATGACAAAAAAATCAGCGCAAAAACCTTTTTTTAAAAGTTGGTTATTTAATGACGCTGTATCAACTATAAGGTTATTTAGCGTTGATGGGATTTATGTTAGAGAGATAGTATTTGTCGAGATGAGGCCGAGGATTCGCTATAGATTACCTGACATTTGCCTTACGATTCGGAAACCCTTGTAAAAACCCAACCAGGTAATCAGCACAAGTAGGAATCAAACCCGCGCCCGAACTCAGCTCCGGATTGGCAGGCAAGTGCCTTAGCCGACTGAGCTAAAAAAATTCATTACTTGTACAGTCTAAGATTCATCCTTTCTAAACTGGTATACGCCATTCGATATCTCGTGAAACCTATATGCGCGTCAGGGGAAGAAGAAAGTGAAATGAGAAGATGCCCTCCCTCTCTACGCTTCTACTTGTAGCAAGCGAGCTCACTTACGCCCAAATTGCTGTGCAAATTGAAGGAGGCAATAGAATTGAATTCAAACGAAAACTTACTAGGCACTTGGTCAGTAATTGATTTCTTGTAAATAGTTTCTTTAATCTATCACAAAATATTTCAATATTCAGTAATTTCATCACTATAGAATTTTGTTATTCTAGATTTAATTTGTAATTCAGTAAATATAAAATATTCTTTGTTTTTCTATGATAAATTATCTAGCTTTAATTAGTCAGGTAATCTTTTCGTACTTTGATTTTTATTGTAATTGTAATTGTAAATTTAATACTAATTGTAATTTTATTTGTAATTGTAAATTTAATACTAATTGTAATTTTATTGTTCATATTATAGTTGGAATCTTCTGGTAGAGGGGCAGAGAAGGCCTGACGGCCTTATCTCTACCAGGTTAAATAAATAAATACTAATACTGCTACTAAGACATTAAAATAAATAAAAATCCTATTTTTATGCATTTTGTAAATAAGTGTATGATTAGTTAGAAAATTAGGCTGAAAATCTGAGAAGTTTGGCAACATCGCCGGTTCACCTACGAATACACACACGTATTCGGTCTGAATAGCAGCATTCCGTCCCTTGTCACTGCAGCAGGGTTGCCAGACTTCTTATTCGCAGGAAATAACGAAACGTGTTAATCTTTTCATTTAATTTGTAAGAAAGTCGTCTATTTTATTAAAAACTGTAAAATAATAAATCATTCGTCATCAGTTCCTCTAATGATAGTAAAAGAGTAAAAATCAGAATTATACTCACATTACTTACGTTGAAAACAGTGTTAACATTTAGGGGAAAATTGCTATTATTATTATTATTATTATTATTATTATTATTATTATTATTATTATTATTATTATTATTATTATTGATTGTACAAATTCATAAAAAGGGGGATACAAGTAAGTGTGAAAATTATAGAGGGATTGTTTTACTAGACAGTTTGTATAAAATTTTATCCCATATTTTATTAAAGAGAATTAAACCATGCATCTCAGAGAATATTAAGGATAATGAAGCAGGTTTCATACAAGGAAGATCAACATGTGATCAGATTTTCATTCTTCAACAACTTGTTTCTAAAAATTGGGAATTTGGAAAGGATTTACATTTGCTTTTTGTTGATTTTGAAAGAGCTTATGATGCTGTGAGGAGAAAATATGTATGGTCAGTTTTGACAGAGTTTTGAATACCACAAAAATTAATACAGTTAATAAAGGAAGGCATGAGTAATTCCAAATGTAAAATTAAAGCTGGAACTGTTATTTCAGAAAGTTTTAAAGTTCAACCTGGAGTGAGACAGGAAGATGGTTTGTCACCCGTACTTTTTAATTTTGTCTTAGAAAAGGCATTACAGAAAATTAGGAATGAAAATATTGGAATTTCATTGGGCAATTATAAAATTAATTTATTAGCATATGGTGATGATATTGTCCTTCTAGGACAAACAGAAGATGGTATCAAGAAACTTTTTAGACTCTTAGTAGAAGAAACAAGAATAACAGGGTTAAAAATTAATTGTGATAAAACTAAATACATGAATATATCACGTACTTCAAATAATAGAGGGTCACTTATAATAGATAATTGGGAGTTTCAAAAAGTTACTGAATTTAAATACTTGGGAAGTATAATTAATGAAACTGGCTTATTTGGGAAAGAAATTGAACATAGACTAGTTACGTCAAGTAAGTGTTACTACTCCCTTCATAGATTGCTTAGTTCCAAACTCCTTTCTAGATTATCAAAATTAAGATGCTATAAAACAATAATCCTACCAACTCTCCTATATTGCTGTGAAACTTTTACTTTTGAGAACAAAATCTTGAGGAAGATTTTTGGTCCTATTCAAGAAAATAACACATGAATAATTTTGAACAAGGAACTAAGGGATATTTATAAAGATCCGGACATAACAGCCTTAATAAAAAGTCGAAGACTACGTTGCCTTGGACACGTTCTACGGCGTGATGAAGACTCTCTTCTACGAAAAGCTTTCGACTATTCTCCAAGACGTACAGACCTCTTGGCAGACCTCGTCTCCGTTAGCAGGACCAAGTATATGATAATCTTTGTACAGTGGGAGGACGACAAGAAGATGCACAGAACAGAGACGAATGCGATATATCGTGAATGAGGCTAAAAACCTCTTAGGTTTTGAAATGCCCTAAATTTATTATTCTTATTATTATTACCTACTTACATACTGGCTTTTAAGGAACCCGGAGGTTCATTGCCGCCCTCACATAAGCCCGCCATTGGTCCCTATCCTGAGCAAGATTAATCCATTCTCTATCATCATATCCCACCTCCCTTAAATGCATTTTAATATTATCTTCCCATCCACGTCTCGGCCTCCCCAAAGGTCTTTTTCCCTCCGGCCTCACAACTAACACTCTATATGCATTTCTGGATTTCTGGATTTGTTACTGTTGCTCCAAGATATTTGAATTTTTCCACCTCTTCGAAGGATAAATCTCTAACTTTTATAGTTCCATTTCGTACAATATTCTGATCACGAGACGTAATCATATACTTACGCTTTTCGGGATTTACTTCCAACCCTATCCCTTTACTTGCTTATTATTATTATTATTATTATTATTATTATTATTATTATTATTATTATTATTATTATTATTTGAGAAAATTAATCCGGGACTAATACGGTATTAGAATTTCTTGTTGTAGATACTGTAGCTAAGAAATAAGCTGTTAAAACCTGCACACTTGTATTACTACCACCCTGTATATAACATATCAAGATACACTAGTGCACCAAATTTAAAGTTTGTATCTGTATTAGTTCAGAAAATTCAAATTGCATCTCATTTCTTCCTTAAAAAAAATCGCCGATTGTAAGATGTTGAAATAGGGAAAATTACGAAAGGTTCGCGAAAGAGGACAAAACTGCACCACAAGAAAGCAACAGCAACCTCAGACAAGGATAGTAATACGATGCACACCTACGCGGCGGGTGCCTAGAGCAGCATGTTTATCCGTTATCAATGCGCCGTCCTACGTAGAGGTCTGCTGGTGCCAGTTTTTATGTGCAATACAGAGAAGAAATGAAAATATATCTCGTGTTTCGGAACGCAGCAAATGATTTAATCCAATTTTGTCTTTTAAGCGATGATTAAAGAAAGTATATACATCAACAGTACTAAGCAAGTATTTTTATGGGAGGTTAAAAGTGACTGTTTAAAATTTTGTATCTTGGAAACTACCCAACCAATAATAACCGAGTTTTCAAAAAATCCATATATGTGTGTCTTACATACCTCATTTAAATTTAATTCTCATTGAATGAATTGTTTAGCTAAACTGATGAGTTTTTTGAAATTACGTATTTTTTTGGTAACTAAAAACGTGTCCACCGCTGTGAAGTAACGGTTCAGATGGCATTTATAAATAAAATTCAGCTGCATTAGGAAAATAAGATCAGGTCCTATTCGTAAATTGAAATCGGGTGTATTAACAAAATGAGATCAGATGGTATTTCTAAACAAAAATCAGCTGCATTACAAAAATGAGATCAGGTCCTATTCGTAAATTGAAATCGGGTGTACTAACAAAATGAGATCAGATGGTATTTCTAAACAAAAATCAGCTGCATTAGAAAAATGAGATCAGATGGTATTTCTAAAGAAAAATAATCTGCATTAGAAAAATGAGATCAGATGGTATTTCTAAATGAAAATCATCTGCATTAGAAAGATGAGATCAGATGGTATTTCTAAATAAAAATCATCTGCATTAGAAAAATGAGATCAGATTGTATTTCTAAATGAAAATCAGCTGTACTGTAAAAATGAAATCATGTAGTATTTGTAAATAGAAATCGGGTGTACTAGCGAAATGAGATTAGATGCTATTTATAAATAAAAAAAGCAGCTGTAGGCCTACCATAAAAATGAGATCATGTAGTATTTATAATTGAAATTGTCTGTACTAGCAAAATGAGTGACATTAAGTGCTATTTATAAATAAAAATCAGTTGTATTATAAAAATGAGATCATGTAGTATTTGTAAATTGAATCTGGTGTACTAGCAAAATGAGATCAGATGATATTTCTAAATAAAATCAGCTGCATTCGAAAAATGAGATCAGGTACTATTTGTAAATTGAATCTGGTGTACTAGCAAAATGAGATCAGATGATATTTCTAAATAAAAATCAGCTACATCAGAAAAATGAGATCAGATGGTATTTCTAAATAAAATCAGGTATTTGAGATCAGATGAAAAATAAAATCAGCTATATTAGAAAAATGAGATCTGTACTAAATAAAAATGAGATCAGATGATATTTCCAAATAAAAATCAGCTACATTAGAAAAATGAGATCAGATGATGGTATTTCTAAATAAAATCAAAATGAGATCAGATGATAAATAAAAATCAGCTAAAAAAAATGAGATGAGATTTCAAATAAAATCAGATGTACTATAAAAATGATCAGATTTTTCCAAATAAAAATCAGCTACATTAGAAAAATGAGATCGGATGGTATTTCTAAATAAAATCAGCTGTACTATATAAAATGAGATCAGGTGATATTTCCAAATAAAAATCAGCTACATTAGAAAAATGAGATCAGATGATATTTCTAAATAAAATCAGCTGTATTCGAAAAATGAGATCAGGTACTATTTGTAAATTGAATCTGGTGTACTAGCAAAATGAGATCAGATGATATTTCTAAATAAAAATCAGCTACATCAGAAAAATGAGATCAGATGGTATTTCTAAATAAAATCAGCTGTACTATAAAAATGAGATCAGATGATATTTCCAAATAAAAATCAGCTACATTAGAAAAATGAGATCGGATGGTATTTCTAAATAAAATCAGCTGTACTATAAAAATGAGATCAGGTGATATTTCCAAATAAAAATCAGCTACATTAGAAAAATGAGATCAGATGATATTTCTAAATAAAATCAGCTGCATTCGAAAAAATGAGATCAGGTACTATTTGTAAATTGAATCTACTAAAAATGAGATGATGATATTTCTAAATAAAAATCAGCTACATCAGAAAAATGATCAGATGGTATTTCTAAATAAAATCAGCTGTAAAAAAATGAAAGATGATATTTCAAATAAAAATCAGCTACATTAGAAAAATGAGATCGGATGGTATTTCTAAATAAAATCAGCTGTATTATAAAAGTGAGATCAGGTGATATTTCCAAATAAAAATCAGCTACATTAGAAAAATGAGATCAGATGATATTTCTAAATAAAATCAGCTGCATAAAAATGAGATCAGGTACTATTTCTAAATTGATGAATCTAAATAAAAAATCAGCTACATCAGAAAAATGTGATATTTCTAAATAAAATCAGCAAAATGAGATCAGATTGAGAAAAATGAGATGGATGGTATTTCTATTTCTAAATAAAAATTTCAGCTGAAAAATGAGATCTGGATTTCTAAAAAAATGCTGATTAGGTACTATTTCTAAATTGGAATCGGGTACTAGCAAAATAAGTTGAGGTGCTATTTCTAAATAAAAATCAGCTCAGCTGTACTATAAAATGCGATCAGGTACTATTTCTAAATTGAAATCGGGTGTACTAGCAAAATAAGTTGAGGTGCTATTTCTAAATAAAAATCAGCTGTACTATAAAAATGCGATTAGGTACTATTTCTGAATTGGAATCGGGTGTACTAGCAAAATAAGTTGAGGTACTATTTCTAAATAAAAATCAGCTGTATTATAAAAATGCGATTAGGTACTATTTCTAAATTGGAATCGGGTGTACTAGCAAAATAAGTTGAGGTGCTATTTCTAAATAAAAATCAGCTGTACTATAAAAATGCGATCAGGTACTATTTCTAAATTGGAATCGGGTGTACTAGCAAAATAAGTTGAGGTGCTATTTCTAAATAAAAATCAGCTGTACTATAAAAATGCGATCAGGTACTATTTCTAAATTGGAATCGGGTGTACTAGCAAAATAAGTTGAGGTGCTATTTCTAAATAAAAATCAGCTGTACTATAAAAATGCGATTAGGTACTATTTCTAAATTGGAATCGGGTGTACTAGCAAAATAAGTTGAGGTGCTATTTCTAAATAAAAATCAGCTGTACTATAAAAATGCGATTAGGTACTATTTCTAAATTGGAATCGGGTGTACTAGCAAAATAAGTTGAGGTGCTATTTCTAAATGAAAATCAGCTGTACTGTAAAAATGCGATTAGGTACTATTTCTAAATTGGAATCGGGTGTACTAGCAAAATAAGTTGAGGTGCTATTTCTAAATAAAAATCAGCTGTACTATAAAAATGCGATTAGGTACTATTTCTAAATTGGAATCGGGTGTACTAGCAAAATAAGTTGAAGTGCTATTTCTAAATAAAAATCAGCTGTACTATAAAAATGCGATCAGGTACTATTTCTAAATTGGAATCGGGTGTACTAGCAAAATAAGTTGAGGTGCTATTTCTAAATAAAGATCAGCTGTACTATAAAAATGTGATTAGGTACTATTTCTAAATTGGAATTGGGTGTACTAGCAAAATAAGTTGAAGTGCTATTTCTAAATAAAAATCAGCTGTACTATAAAAATGCGATCAGGTACTATTTCTAAATTGGAATCGGGTGTACAAGCAAAATAAGTTGAGGTGCTATTTCTAAATAAAAATCAGCTGTTCTACAAAAATGAGATCATGTGATACTAGTAAATAAATATCAGCTCTACAAGGAAAATGAGATCTGCTGTTCTAGGAAAAGGAGATCATGCATTATTCGTAAATTTAAACAGGTGTAGTGCTTGCATATTGTAAAATTTCTGAACAAATATAAGCCAGACATAGTTGTCGAATAAGACCTAAATAAGACCTAACCTTTGAAATTAAGAAAATGTTTTCCCTTGGGAATTTTGTTCTTTGCTTTTCTTTTTTTACTTAGTTGTAGAAACTCTCCCAACATGATAAGCAAACCAAATGTCTAAAGCATTCCAATGCAACAAAACTCGGTCTTTGCACCACGCCAAGGATGCTGGACGGACTCGTATGTGGAGAGACGCTGTGCAAATATTTGTACGAAAAGTATATTGCGAAATTATAAAAACTTAGTTCATAAGAGGGGCGGAGTGCCAAGTTTTTGTACGCTGCGATATTAATACAAGGTAATATCGCGGCGGAGGGATGGAGGCGGGCGGAGTAGAGACGCAATTTTCACATTCCTCTGCGCCCCGGGACGCCGAGGTATACACTACCTCTCTGCGCCTTCAGCCCCTGGGGCGCCCCGCATCCCAGCTCCGTGCCCCGCGGGCCGCTCCTCCTCTCTCTGTCGGATCCACTTCCCGGCAAATGCCCGCCGGCCCCCAACTCCCAATTGGTTCCATGTCGGGGATATTGAGTTCACAGTAACCATGGCAACGCGCTCAAGGCGAGAGCACTCGGTTTGTCCTGGCTCCCTGTACCCTTCTCGCTTGCATACACTACGAGATCTATCTTTTCCAAAAGGATATTCGATATTCAGCACAGAGAGAAAAGGGCTGGCTGGCTGGCTGTGTTTTTCTTCTCTTTTGTTCCCACTTAGCAGAACCTCGCCCCTTTCTGTATACAGCGCGTACAGTCGCTGCAATCTCACGGAGACGCACTAAGCACCGTCAGGAGTACTCGCAGGAAACCTGCTTCATATTTCTTTGCTTATCACAAGATGTGCCAGGCACAGAAACTTTGGTGCCCTTGGTGGATACCGAAGAAATACTGTGTGAAATCCTGCTCCACAGTTTTTTAGTCTAGCACAAGTCTGGGGGGATATGTCAGGCACAGAAACTTTTGTGCCTATGGTGCACACCGAAGAAGTAGTCTGTGAAATCTCGGTTCACAATCACAGTCTGGGGGAAATGCCAGGAGCAGAATCTTTGGTGCCCTTGGTTGATATCGAAGAAGTACTCTAAGAAATCCTGCTTCACAGTCCTGTAGTCTATCACAAGCCTAAGGGGATATGCCAGGCGCAGAAACTTTGGAGACTATGGTGGATACCGAAGAAGTACTCTAAGAAATCCTGCTTGAAAGTCCTTAAGTCTATCATAAGCCTGGAGTGATATGCCAGCACACGAAACTTTGGTGCCTATAGTGGATACCGAAGAAGTATTCTATGAAATCCTGCTTGAAAGTCCTTAAGTCTATCATAAGTCTGGGGTGATATGCCAGCACAGAAACTTTGGTGCCGCTGGTGGATACCGAAGAAGTATTCTATGAAATCCTGCTTGAAAGTCCTTAAGTCTATCATAAGTGTGGGGTGATATGCCAGCACAGAAACTTTGGTGCCGCTGGTGGATACCGAAGAAATATTCTGTGAAATCCTGCTTGAAAGTCCTTAAGTCTGTCATAAGTGTGGGGTGATATGCCAGCACAGAAACTTCGGTGCCTATGGTGGATACCGAAGAAATATTCTGTGAAATCCTGCTTGAAAGTCCTTAAGTCTATCATAAGTGTGGGGTGATATGCCAGCACAGAAACTTTGGTGCCGCTGGTGGATACCGAAGAAGTATTCTGTGAAATCCTGCTTGAAAGTCCTTAAGTCTATCATAAGTGTGGGGTGATATGCCAGCACAGAAACGTCGGTGCCTCTGGTGGATACCGAAGAAGTATTCTGTGAAATCCTGCTTGAAAGTCCTTAAGTCTATCATAAGTGTGGGGTGATATTCCAGCACAGAAACTTTGGTGCCTATGGTGGATACCGAAGAAATATTCTGTGAAATCCTGCTTGAAAGTCCTTAAGTCTATCATAAGTGTGGGGTGATATGCCAGCACAGAAACTTTGGTGCCGCTGGTGGATACCGAAGAAGTATTCTGTGAAATCCTGCTTGAAAGTCCTTAAGTCTATCATAAGTGTGGGGTGATATGCCAGCACAGAAACTTCGGTGCCTCTGGTGGATACCGAAGAAGTATTCTGTGAAATCCTGCTTGAAAGTCCTTAAGTCTATCATAAGTGTGGGGTGATATGCCAGCATAGAAACTTTGGTGCCGCTGGTGGATACCGAAGAAATATTCTGTGAAATCCTGCTTGAAAGTCCTTAAGTCTATCATAAGTGTGGGGTGATATGCCAGCACAGAAACTTCGGTGCCTCTGGTGGATACCGAAGAAGTATTCTGTGAAATCCTGCTTGAAAGTCCTTAAGTCTATCATAAGTGTGGGGTGATATGCCAGCACAGAAACTTTGGTGCCGCTGGTGGATACCGAAGAAATATTCTGTGAAATCCTGCTTGAAAGTCCTTAAGTCTATCATAAGTGTGGGGTGATATGCCAGCACAGAAACTTTGGTGCCGCTGGTGGATACCGAAGAAATATTCTGTGAAATCCTGCTTGAAAGTCCTTAAGTCTATCATAAGTGTGGGGGTGATATGCCAGCACAGAAACTTTGGTGCCGCTGGTGGATACCGAAGAAATATTCTGTGAAATCCTGCTTGAAAGTCCTTAAGTCTATCATAAGTGTGGGGTGATATGCCAGCACAGAAACTTTGGTGCCGCTGGTGGATACCGAAGAAATATTCTGTGAAATCCTGCTTGAAAGTCCTTAAGTCTATCATAAGTGTGGGGTGATATGCCAGCACAGAAACTTTGGTGCCTATGGTGGATACCGAAGAAATATTCTGTGAAATCCTGCTTGAAAGTCCTTAAGTCTATCATAAGTGTGGGGTGATATGCCAGCACAGAAACTTTGGTGCCTATGGTGGATACCGAAGAAATATTCTGTGAAATCCTGCTTGAAAGTCCTTAAGTCTATCATAAGTGTGGGGTGATATGCCAGCACAGAAACTTTGGTGCCTATGGTGGATACCGAAGAAATATTCTGTGAAATCCTGCTTGAAAGTCCTTAAGTCTATCATAAGTGTGGGGTGATATGCCAGCACAGAAACTTTGGTGCCTATGGTGGATACCGAAGAAATATTCTGTGAAATCCTGCTTGAAAGTCCTTAAGTCTATCATAAGTGTGGGGTGATATGCCAGCACAGAAACTTTGGTGCCTATGGTGGATACCGAAGAAATATTCTGTGAAATCCTGCTTGAAAGTCCTTAAGTCTATCATAAGTGTGGGGTGATATGCCAGCACAGAAACTTTGGTGCCTATGGTGGATACCGAAGAAGTATTCTGTGAAATCCTGCTTGAAAGTCCTTAAGTCTATCATAAGTGTGGGGTGATATGCCAGCACAGAAACTTTGGTGCCTCTGGTGGATACCGAAGAAGTATTCTGTGAAATCCTGCTTGAAAGTCCTTAAGTCTATCATAAGTGTGGGGTGATATGCCAGCACAGAAACTTCGGTGCCTCTGGTGGATACCGAAGAAATATTCTGTGAAATCCTGCTTGAAAGTCCTTAAGTCTATCATAAGTGTGGGGTGATATGCCAGCACAGAAACTTCGGTGCCTCTGGTGGATACCGAAGAAATATTCTGTGAAATCCTGCTTGAAAGTCCTTAAGTCTATCATAAGTGTGGGGTGATATGCCAGCACAGAAACTTCGGTGCCTATGGTGGATACCGAAGAAATATTCTGTGAAATCCTGCTTGAAAGTCCTTAAGTCTATCATAAGTGTGGGGTGATATGCCAGCACAGAAACTTTGGTGCCTATGGTGGATATTAAATACTCTGAGAAATCCTGCTTCACAATCCTGTAGTCTATGACAAGTCTGAAGGGATATGCCAGGCACAGAAATTTTGGTGCCTATGGTGGATATTTAAATACTCTGAGAAATCCTGCTTCACAATCCTGTAGTCTATCACAAGTCTGAGGGGATATACCAGGCGCAGAATCTTCGGTGCTCTTGTTGGATATTGAAGAAGTACTTCAAGAAAACCTGCTTCACAGTCAATTTGTTTATCACAAGCCTGAGGGAATATGTCAAAGTCACAAGAATATTTTCCAAGTCCATCTAGTACCCATATCACAGATATATTGTACAGTAACTGTTTTATTTTAGTTTATTACTTAGTCCATCATAGTTATTGCTGGAATTTCCTTTATAAAGAGAGGATATCCCGCATCACTGAGTGGTTTCTACCAGGAAATTCTGCGATGCACATGACGTCCTAAAATAAAAACAATTAACAAGGATGAATCCGCCAACATAATAAATATACGATGAAAGAGTAATGGAACGGAGAAAAATTCTCTCCGACGCCGGGATTTGAACCCGGGTTTTCAGTTCTACGTGCTGATGCTTTATCCACTAAGCCACACCGGATACCACCCCGGCGTAGGACAGATTTGTCTCAGAATAAGTTCCAACTCTTGGGTTCCCTCTAGTGGCCGCCCTCTGTACTACGTCATAGATGTCTATGAACCTAGGACCGAAGTTCACACATAGAGGGAACCCAAGAGTTCGAACTTAATCTGAGACAATTCTGTCCGACGCCGGGGTGGTATCCGGTGTGGCTTAGTGGATAGAGCATCAGCACGTAGAGCTGAAAACCCGGGTTCAAATTCCGGCGCCGGAGAGAATTTTTTTCCGTTCCATTACTCTTTCATCGTATGATGACGCTGAATATCTGCATGCAAATATCATATGTACTTCGGTACATTAAAATAATATATATATACATATATATATATATATATATATATATATATATATATATAGACTGTGCATTCCATTTGATCAATGTTGTTGTAGAAGCATAACCTGGGTCTTGTATGAACAAATGAATGCATCGACGCAACTCCCATAAGAAACAATGCTGCAATTTTTGTTACAATCTTTCTCGAGTGTGGTAAGCAGAAAAAATTTAACGATTAAAAAAAAAAGTCGAAATTAGGAGAACGAAGGTGTTCCCCGTGAAAATAAATTGGTTTAAGGTTCACTTTAGCCGTGGTGTCCCTCAAGGGCAAAGATCTGTTACATAAAGAGGGCAAAGTTGAGCAGACCCTGTCCGTCACTGCGGGAAAGCCCGTCTATAACAGTTGCTGTCTTCTTAACAGATCTCTAGGAATCTACACACAAAACATGCACAAGAAATAGCGTGGAAAAGATCTCCGTTATTATCTGTAGGGGGCTTGTGCTGGACTCATCTCATGCCATGACGATGGAAGCCACGTGAGATGAGGCGAACTGCATACATTTGTAGTCGGTGCAATGTAACGTGAGGTGCTAAGTTACAACTTCATTTCCCCCATTACTTGATCACCTGATTAAATTTAGTGATTTTCTAGCTGTTAAGTTGACTTCACTGTAAACAAACCTTCCTTGAATATACGTCCTATGTTACAGATAGCACGATAGTGATTTTGTAATTGTTAGGTTGGCTCAATTTCAGATATTTATCTGAATTAAATTCACCAACTTTATTCAGATGCCATATTGTGTGTATATTTTTTTTATCGCGATTATAATGTAGCAGTAATCTCGCAAATATAATATTGCTATTCCTTAACATAGCGAGTTGTAAGTGAATATTTTTTATTGTTTTCATCACAATGATTTTTTTAGCCATGTACATTTATTTATCGGTTAATTAAATTGTGTCTCAGTGAAAGTACAGCAGAGTTCGTATAGGCCAGTTTCTGTCAGATGCTTTTCCAATTCACTGCGGGCTAAAACAAGGAGATGCACTATCACCTTTACTTTTTAACTTTGCTCTAGAGTATGCCATTAGGAAAGTCCAGGATAACAGAGAGGGTTTGGAATTGAACGGGTTACATCAGCTGCTTGTCTATGCGGATGACGTGAATATATTAGGAGAAAGTCCACAAACGATTAGAGAAAACACGGGAATTTTACTGGAAGCAAGTAAAGAGATAGGTTTGGAAGTAAATCCTGAAAAGACTAAGTATATGATTATGTCTCGTGACCAGAATATTGTACGAAATGGAAATATAAAAATTGGTAATTTATCTTTTGAAGAGGTGGAGAAGTTAAAATATCTTGGAACAACAGTAACAAATATAAATGATACTCGGGAGGAAATTAAACACAGAATAAATATGGGAAATCCCTGTTATTATTCGGTTGAGAACCTTTTATCATCCAGTCTTCTGTCAAAAAATCTGAAAGTTAGAATTTATAAAACAGTTATATTACCGGTTGATCTTTATGGTTGTGAAACTTGGACTGTCACTTTGAGAGAAGAACATAGGTTAAGGGTGTTTGAGAATAAGGAGCTTAGGAA
>JAJSOF020000035.1:273957-301457 GCA_025594305.2 Periplaneta americana
TTTCAATTAAGTAAATAATTACCAATAAATAATAATAGACTCACCCACATCTCGTTCATGGCCTCCATTACGGCAGCTATCACAGGATCCTTCCTAGCACATGTTCACAACACATCAAGACAACAATAAGCTTGGTTTCTCTGTCACCGGGCAGTGCTGCCAATCTCAGGTGCCCCGCAGCCATAAATGAATAGCAGATCGCTGACGACGCGTCCAGAAGGCCGTGATCCTAATCAGCTGAGCGTTGGAGAAGCCTCGTTTCGCATTTTATGCAGTAAATATTGCGTTCATTATGGAACGATGAATATCAGCTAATGGCAACATTTTAATACAACTGTACTTAAGGCCGTAACACACTTGAAGACTTTTCGCTAGCGAAAAAATTCAAAGATTGATAACATGGATTCAAATGGACGTCCACACACTGGAAGAGATTCTCGTTCGACGCAAAAACCTCGCGCGAGTTTCTCGTTGGAATCGGTAGCTCAGCGAATTTTCTTGACACATTTATCAAAGATGTTTGACATTTATACTCTTTATGACGATTGAATGTAGAAAAAGATATCACAGATGGCGAAGAATTGTATTGTTTTTATTTGAAAATGAGGAAAGATGGCTGATAATTGCAGTCAGGATCTTATCGAACTTGTACGATGTCACCCGTAGGCCTATTTATATGATACAGGGGATGAAAACTGTAAAAACACGAAACTTGAAGAAGAAATCTGGAGACAAATATCCGATTATCTGAAAATAAATAGGGCTATATTTTATTTTGATGAGATTTAATAGTATTAATTAAACATTTGAAATAATGTATCTATATGTGTTAACAGTTTACATAATTTTAATCAGAACATAGCAAACCATCCTCTTTCATATCATGAATAGCAAAAAACTGTGATCCATTCAACCTGAAATAACGCCTAAACGTATCATCATTCAAATCGAAACCAGTGTCCAAAACTCGCCCTTATTTTCGTAAGATACAATGTGGTTTTCAGATATTTCTGGCTTTAATTTTACGCCTTTTTCTTTCCATTAACAAAATATGTTGATGTAACTCCATTTCCTCATCATCTGAATACTCAGATTCAACATAGCGTTCGTACGTAATTTGTAAAGTACGACAATATACTTACGGGTTATATATTGAAGTACGACAATATACGTAAATACATAACCTATAATATTTCCCCCAACGAGTGATTACTATAATCAGAAAAATGCTTTCTGCATGAAGGCAGTGCATAGCTGATCATAGCGAGGTGTGATCTGTGATAGTGAGAACTCGCCAAGTGTGTGGAGGAAGGCTCTTCGCCTCTTTCTCGCAACACATTTCTCGCTGGCGAGAACTCTTCAAGTGTGTTACGGGCCTTAGCTACGTAGCTTTTCCTTACTAGAATTCTGATGGCATTCATATTAATCTCTATTGCTTTTCTTTTGTTATTTCTTATACAGTAATTTAAGGAGATATTTTCCAAAGGCGATGTGAATCCTTACTACGACGCAGAAAGCAGAGAGCGTAGTGTTCAATGAATCGTCCATGGCCGCCATTTTTCAATCCCTTTCCACTTCTACATCACAGTCTAGTATATACAGTTAAGGCTCATTCACAATGAAAATTAAACATAACGTAAGCGTTAGCTTAAGAATATAAACGTTACGGTAAAATCAAGAAGTCATATCATCATTCACGATGGGAACATAAACATAACCGCAATCATCTTTGGTAACCATGGAAACATAATAACGACGCCATTTCCTCATATTCTGTCGTATACTTCAGCGCTCCACGATTGTGTTCTGTTTGCAAATCACGTAAGCATAAGCATGAAAGTTTGGAGTTTGCAAACGTCTTATGGTAATGTTTATGTCAATGCTAATGTGAATCATTGTAAATGATCCCATTTGGTAGCCTGGGCTCAAACTTCTGTGTTTATGTTACGGTTATGTTTAATTTTCATTGTGAATGGGCCTTTACGAAGCTTGAGTTTTGAGGGTGCTAGGAACAATTGACTGTGCCGGTACTATTTCACATTGTCTGTAATGGGGCGATAGTAGCGATCCTAGTGGTTAGCAACTATCTATGGATGCATATTTACTACGTATTGAGCTTCGTGACTGTATATACTAGACTGTCTACATCTAGAACCATTCCATAGAGTAATTATATCAAAACATGATATGGATACAGCGTTTTAAAGAACGCAAGCTTAGCGGATTTATCAACTTCGTGGCCACCGGTATAGCTCAGTCGGCCGAGGCGCTTACCTGCCGATTTGAAATTGTGCTTGGGCTAATTACCTGGTTGGGTTTTCTCCGAGGATTTCCTCAACCGCAAGTCGAATGTCAGGTAATCTATGGGGAATCCTCGGCCTCATACTCAAATACCATCTCACTGTTACCAATCCCATCGACGCTAAATAACCTAGTATTTAATACAGCATCGTTAAATAACATTAAAAAAATCAACCTACGTCTTTATCGTCTCAATTCTTAGGATTTAGTACAAGGACGAATTAATAAACGCGTCTGTATTTGAAGAAAAATGTCGCGTAAATTGTAATGGAATTAACTAGCTCATACAGGGTGTTTAAAAAATACGAGGCATAATTTCAGGTATGTATTTCCCACATGTAGACAATCAAAATAGTTCATTACAACATGTGTCCGGAAATGCTTCATTTCCGAGTTATGGCCTTCACAACATTGAAATTCACCGGAACGTTTTTCTTCCCGCAGGTCGTTGTCATTACAGAACATGTTAAAAATGTCCACCTCCTGCTTGAATACAGACCTCACATCGATCTCTCATTGACCTGCGAACACGATCCCAAACTCCAGGAGTATTGCGTATGTCCTCAGAACATGCCACAATTCGATTCCGAAGGGATTCCAAATCAGGCACCGGAGACGAATAAACCAATGATTTTAAATAAATGGCCCCACAAGTAGAAATCGAGAGGGTTCAGATCAGGTGAGCGTGGAGGCCAAGCAATTGGGCCACCTCTACCTATCCATCGATTAGGAAACCTTCGATCCAAGTACCGGCGAGGCGTACGACTTAAGTGTGCAGGAGCGCCATCATGCAAGAAGTGAATGTGTTGACGATTGATCAGTGGAGTGTCTTCTAAAACATTAGGTATGGTGTTTTCCAGGAAGTTTGTGTACGCCTGCCCCGTAAGTCTGTTTACAAGTACATGGGGTCCAACTAATCGATTACCAATGATACCGGCCCACATGTTGAGAGAGAACCGCACCTGGTGATGAGATGGAACAGTTGCACGTGGGTTTTCATACGCCCATACATGCTGATTGTGGAAATTTGTTATGCCATCTCGTGTGAACTGTGCTTCAACTGTAAATAATACTAAGGCAGGAAAGTTGGGATTTACACCACACTGCTGCAAGAACCACTGACAGAACCTAACTCGTGCAGGGCAATCTGCTGGTGACAGGGCCTGTACACGTTGCAAATGATAAGGATACAATTGATACTCTTTCAACAGTCTCCAGACAGTCGTATGAGGAACATTGACTTGCAACGCTACCCTTCGTGTGCTGATAGAAGGAGTCATGTTCACAGCCTCCAGAATCTCTTCCTGTACTTCTGGAGTTGTAGATCTTGGTCGTCCCCTTCCCAAACCAGGAGAGTTAAATTTTCCATACTCGCACAGACGGTAATGGAGACGTACAAATGTCTTCCGATCTGGACATTGTCGCTGTGGATACCTCTCCTGGTACAAACGACGAGCCAGCGCAGCATTGCCGTCCGCCTTGCCGTACATGAAGTGTATCTCTGCCAGCTCTTGATTTGAATACATGTCGCACAGTCTAACGCCTACATAACACTAAATGTAACCTTCGCCTCGGAATGAACTGTCAGAGTGCCCTCTTAATGTCTCCTTTGACGGCAACGACCTGCGGAAAGAAAAACTTTCCGGTGAATTTCAATGTTGTGAAGGCCATAACTCGGAAATGAATCATTTCCGGACACATGTTGTAATGAACTATTTTGATTGTCTACATGTGGGAAATACATACCTGAAATTATGCCCCGTATTTTTTAAACATTCTGTATAATTTTGAAATTAAAGAAAGGGAAATGCGAGAAGAAACATTTAAAAGGTACGCCCTGTAAGGAGAATTCGGGCTGAGAAAAACTGAATATGTGAGCTTCTAGACTGTTGGCCACTGGTCTCACTCCGATTGAAGTAATGTCGGAGAATTTTTTGGGAGAAGCCGAAATGGAACTAAAACTTAATACCTACACATGAGAAGGGAGGGGGGGGGAGCGTGACAATAGGTCAGAATCGTCGACGATTTCAAAAACTTGCACATCGAATGGGGCGCTGCAAGAGAAGGGGCACGAAAAATCACAGGCAGTATGAGTTGTCTCAATTTAGGAAAGTAGCCAATTGATTGTAAGATGGCTCTAATATGGCCTGATCTGCCCTGAGAACGTGATTGCGTGGAATGTCGAAAGGGAAATGGAAGGAGAGACTTTAAAAGATACGGAAAACATTTCAAAGCAAAGGAAATTGTGGCTGAGAGGAAGTGTCTATGTGGGCTCGAAGCCTGCTGGCCACTTGTCTCACTCCCGAATTTCGCCGTAATATAGAAGGAATATTAGGGAATATTGAAGGCCGTAGTGGAGGAGGTGCCAAGAGCGACGTCACTGTAAACTTCAAGTCATTTCTCAAGTCATTTTTTTTATTTTTATTGGGTTATTTTACGACGCTGTATCAACATCTAGGTTATTTAGCGTCTGAATGATATGAAGGTGATAATGCCGGTGAAATGAGTCCGGAGTCCAGCACCGAAAGTTACCAAGCATTTGCTCGTATTGGGTTGAGGGAAAACCCCGGAAAAAACCTCAACCAGGTAACTTGCCCCGACCGGGATTCGAACCCGAGCCACCTGGTTTCACGGCCAGACGCGCTGACCGTTACTCCACAGGTGTGGACTCCTCAAGTCAAAACGTTTATAATTGTTCTATTTTGTACCTCCAATATACAGCTGATTTCCCATGTAAGAAAAAAAACAATTACTGATCGTAAAAAAAATTCAGACTGCAGTTTAGGAGAGAAGTCTATGCACGGCCATCGTTAGCAACTTCACGACGGCAGCGGTCTACGCAAAAGAAAAATTGCTCTCATCATACTGAACAACAACCATGCTTATACTGTAGTCACACGTTTGTTACAATATTGATATATTTATTTTCGGCATCAGTACTTTCTTTGTAGAGACCAAGAAACAAAACATGGGCCACCTGAATTTTCCAAGTTCCATTTATAACATACTGTGCATGCTCAGTAAGCACTGAGGTGGCCCAAATTTTGTTTGTGCGAGATCGTGCGTATTTGCTTGGTTTCCGCAAAAAATCAATCCGCGTAAAGTCTAAAATTCCACATTCAGTATTCCCAGCCGAACACACATAACAATTTCCCTCTTCTTACCGCTTAAGTGACATATTGATTTTACTGCTTTAGGCTTTTAACATATTATTTTTAGAGACGTTCAATATAGTAACAATTATAAATTGGAAACTTACCACTGCGATTAAATATTTGCAAAATTATTCTTTCTGCAACTCCACTAAAGTTACTGCATTTTGATTCAAGTAACATTAAGGAAGCCGTGAAAAAATCAAATGATTCCATACTCATAACAGATTGGGGAAAAAAAAGACAAATATATCACAGCCTGCTTAGTAAACACAGAAAACATTTAAAAGCAACAATGTTTAGATATTTTTTGTTTTCCAAAGTTTTTGAACGAAACCAAGATGGAGATTTCATTGCAACTAATTAGAAATTTCTTTCAGGTTTAAACGATCTTCGCAAAAAAATACGATACATGAACGGTATGTTTACTTTCAATTCTCGGAAATTAAAAAAGCTCAACTACGTTTCGCTTTTTCAAACTTTTCCTCGAACATGAAAACTTCAACATACCGCTCTTGTAACGCATATTACTATTCTGGGTCTGTACACAGTGAAAAAAATGATTTTGTACAAAGTATTCCTGTTGTGCTATATACAGAGTAATTCAAATGTCCGGCAATATAGACTATCTCCAGTATTAGTGCAGGAAGCGAAAAATGAAAAGAGGGCAAGTTGTTGTAGTTTTGAATCTAACGTGCTTGAATTTTCACACCGTTGAGATTGTACGCTGGTACGATTCTCAATGAGGACGGAAAATGTCCTGTTACCACAAGCTTCGTCCTTAAGGAAGCATTTCCGTTATAACAATCAGCATAATGTACTGGGTAAATAACGAGATGATGACGATAATTTTATTAGCAGTGTTGCCAATACAAGTTCTGGGAAAACCGCCAGGGAAGAATAAAATTACTCTCAATTCTTATGCTATCAACGTAAAGAAATGTTTATTTGCACTGCAAGAAGTTAAATACTCGCTAATCTCTGCATGTCAACTATTTTCTGCTTTAAATAATTCGGATCTAACATCTAACTAGCGAAAAAGCCATTAATTTGGCACCACTGGAATTGGTGGGTGTGTCGTACAGTAGTGGCAAAAAAAAAACCGGACCGGCCCTTGTAGCTGATTTCAGAGCCTTGTTCACTCCAGAGCACGATAGACTGGTAACTAAGACTTTCGTGGTTCGAATCCTGCCTGGGAACGAAACATTTTTTATTCCGTATTCAAATTTATTCCCAATACTTTTCGACTACAGCGATATTTTACTACTTAATTAACTTATAATCCCCAGAACATGAATTTCACCAGCTTGTTTTCTAATGACTTTCGAAATGGGCTACGTCAGCAGTCGAAACTACAACAATTTCAATAGATTACTCGCCATCTTGTGAATGCGGGCGTGGCATGCGCAGTGGCTCATTTCGGGGACTTCGATTATTCCGTCGGTCCGGTTTTTCTTGCCACTACTGTACAGCTTCAACGGTGTAATATAAGTTGAAATTTCAAGCACATAGATTGAAAACTATCTACTGTTTTTCAAACGACTTTCCCGTCTTTATACTTTTGCTACCTGCACTAATAACAAATACCTTACTATAATAATACCGGACAGGTAGCAATTTTACGTGCGAACGACGATGGTGCTGCTACCTAGGCGCCCGGTGTGGTGATACTCGTGAAACAAGCTGTAATCAACTGCAATGTATATTGTTGCTGGGCTAGTTAATAGTTTTATTAATTAGTGCTGTGTTGAAATGTCAGGGTGTATATGTGCTGTTTATAATTGTGACAATTACAGCATTACAAATTGCTCCAAATCGTACTTCCGATTTCCAACAGTTCACAAAACGTAAGTCAACAACATTCTTTAGTAGGCCTAATTCCTTCGTCTTTGTGTTGGTAGACAAAAACAAATTAGCTCTTTTATTTAGACCTAATAAATGAATAGAAGTTAAAACGTATCGGAATTTTTTTGTTTTATCAAATTAAGTTTTATTGCAGTCCACATGCCTTTACTAATTATTACAAGCATCAGATTACTATCAATTTTATCTTTGCAGTTGTCAGCAATGCGTATATAAAGCATTATTGTAAATTCATTCCTAATATATTTGATTTTGTCTCACTAAAGCAAAGAGAAAATATATAACAATTAATTACGGAAAGTAATAATGAAGTATGCAATATTTCTCATAATATGCAGCTTTGATATAAGTTAGTAATTTTACATTAAATATTGTTCAACGTTTCTCAAGTGTTTCGTATATTATTCCACATTAGTAACTCACGTTTTAAACAATAGTCCGAATCTCGCTATGTTAATATTTGTATATGTGGGCGTAATTCCATCCCGCTCCGCTAGATGTCAGGTCCGCGATATTTTGCACTCACGTCAATGCTGCTATAATCGCGACGCTGTTATTCCGGCGTGACTCTTCCTCTTTGCTTACGTCTTAGAAAGTCAAGGCTCTATAAAGTCTAGGTAGGTAGTATCGTTCGCCATTTTTGTTCTTTCGTTGCCGAGTTACCTGACGAGGGATCTATTTGCCGCACCGTTAGTAGCTCCTATGATAAATCAAACGCACTGTAATTCAGCAAATAATTGAGCGGCAAATAACGTCCTCGTGTGCTTTCTGCGAACGCCAACGAAAGAGCCAAAATGGCGGGCGATTATATATTAAGTATTTATTCAGCCTTAGAAAATGCTTTACATCTTCATCAGCGAATCACAAGACGCACACGTTTAAATGTAGCCGACCTGCAACGTGATTGGCTGCCGGAAATTAGAGCGACGGGATTATAGTATACAGCTGTCCGGTATTATTATAGTAAGGTATTTGCTAATAACTATGTCGGCAGACTTTTAAATCACCCTGTATAAATATGAAAATTAGAAAAGAAAACTTAAACTTCAGGTTTTACACAACAGGCGCGTGGAAGTGTGTTCCGGATGCATAACTTCTTTCAGAACATCCGTACAGCCTGACTTGAGACGCGTGTTCACTCGTCTGCTGACGTTGCCAAGTGTCAGAAGCGCACTGTTGCGGAATTGGTCTTCGAAATACACAAATAACTGGACTTCGTTGAATTGCCACACGCAGCATGCAATCAGGTTGCCGATGTACGGTAGTATAGAGGAGGTGAGCGACCGCCCGGTCTCGTAGTATAAGCAGTTCATGTTCAGAGTTGTGACCGGTCCAAATAGATGTAGCAGCTACAGCTAATGTATACCTATGTAAGCACTTGTTTTTGCATTACTGTGGTTGGAATAGTCAAAGCTTAACATGTGTTCAGTGCAGACAAGAATTCAATCAAACATACTACAATGAGAGTGTTGCTGTTCCAAACAATTGCCCCTGGAATACCCTTACCCCCGCAGCCAATCTTGACCCGTTGGGGAACGTGGTTGGATGCTGTTAATTATTATGCAGAACATTACGGCAAAATAACGGAGGTAATTGATGCATTGAATAGCTCAGACAGTTCCGCTGTTGCAGCTGTAAAATCATTGCCTTGAACAGCTATCGGAAGATATTCTGTTCATTGATTCTAATTTTAAAATCGTGTGCAAAAGCATCATCCTGTTAGAATCGTCTAAACTACAACTCTCAGAAGCCCTTAATATAGTGTATAAAGTATCACAAACCGTGATCCAAAATAACAATTCACTAATTTCAGAAAAAGTGAAATGTAAGTTGAGAAACATTATTGCTAAAAATTCTGCTATTCACAACTTCGTATTATAAATGATGTACCATCAGGTCACGACAAGACGTCTGAAGTTGTTGTACTAAAAGTAGTGACTTTCCGTTCTTCAAATATGCACCTATTACATCGTGTGATGTTGAACGTACATTTTCCCAATATAAAAACTGCTTAAGTGACCATCGAAGGAGGTTACTTTGCAGTCGCTCAAAGTGTACGTAACTCTTCACTGCAATGCACATATTCAAGGATGATGTGAGTATCTTACAGTACATTTTAAGAGTTAATATATCTCACTATAAAATAATTGTGTATTTACATATTTAGACGTTTCCTACTTCAATGATCATTCATTATATTTCTTGAATGCAGGATACAGGTTTTATTGTAACCGCAGTATACTGCTCAGTGTTTACATCAGAGGCATACTCCATCCTTTGCACGTCCCCTTCTCATACAGTCTATACTGCGTGCGCAGTAAACTTTGCGATTATCGTGGCAATTCCATGAAGTCTACAAATAACTCTTCATCGTAGTTTTGAACGATTTGTAATCCGTTAGCAATATATTTCACAGGCAATGTCTCTACATTTCTTGGTTTGGTTGCTCAGGAAAATCTACGAGGTTCCGCATCTCGATAACATGTAATGTCAAAGTGGCAACCGCGCGTAAATGACGTCTTACAAGTCCCCAACTCTAGTGGCATGGAATAAACAGCGACTCTGGGATTGGTTAATATCTCATCATGGTTTAATAGTACAAGTTCGTTACATATTGGCACGTTTTTTTATTCTCATATATAATATTTAATGAAAACAAATCATATAGATGCAGTCAATATTCTAGAAATTTTACACAAAGATTATCTTGAAAGTTAAAAGACAAGGGTTGTCCAAACTACTCACATCACTGTCACTTCCACACGCACGCACGCACTCGCTCGCTCACACACATACACACTCGAGTCTGGAGATCGTCAGATCTGCTTCTTGTTCTGAATTCAACTCAATCCGCGAAGTTCTGAGTTCACAGCCCGTCTCGGGAAAACCCTGCTTATGAGATCAAAATTTTGTAAAATTGTTCATCTGACGACTGAGTTAAATGGGGGGATCCCCGCACATTGTGTCACCATCACAATTTAGTAAGAATAACAATATCACAATTTGTACATTTCTAGGTTGTGACGTAACTGTAAAGTCAGTTCACTTTCCTCGTGTGCAGTTCGATGACTTCTTTGAACGTCCGCTTTACGGCAGCTGATCTCTCCCATTCACGTGCTGCATTGTTGCCACATATCTAGCGACCCTAGGCAGCTCGTGACTAATACTTCAGTTTATTCATAGTTATCTCCACGTGTAGATGAAAGAAAGCGGGGGTTGTGATTGGAGTAAAAAAAAAACATTTGTGCGAGATCGTGCGTATTTGCTTGGTTTCCGCACAAAACCAATCCGCGGAAAGTCTAAAATTCCACATTCAGTATTCCCAACCTAACACACATAACAATTTCCCTCTTCTTACCGCTTAAGTGACATATTGATTTTACTGCTTTAGGCTTTTAACATATTATTTTCAGAGACGTTCAATATAGTAATAATTATAAATTGGAAACTTACCACTGCAATTTTACCTAAATTGCACTGTTAATTATTGTTTTTAAATATTTGCAAAAATTAAGTAAACTCTACAACTCCACTAAAGTTACTGCATTCGTGATGCAAGTAACATTAAGGAAGCCGTGAAAAAATCAACAAGATTCCAGACTCATCATAGACTGGGGGAGAAAAAAGACAGACGTATATCACGGCCTGCTGGAGTATAGTAAACACAGAAAACATTTTAAAGCAACAATGTTGAAGATAGATATATTTGCTTTGTAAATTGACCGTCATTGAACAGAAACCAAGATGGAGATTTCATTGCAACTAATTAGAAACTCCTCTTTCTGGTATGTAATAAACGATCTTCGCACAAAATAATGTACGATACACGAGCGGTATGTTTTCTTTCAATTGTCGGAAATCAAAAAAGCTCAACTACGTTTCGCTTCTTCAAACTTTTCCTCGAACATGAGAACTTCAACATACCGCTCTTGTAACGCATATTACTATTATTTATGTCAACCAATTATAGGGTGCTAAAAAACTAAGTACAGAAACTTTAGAATACAAAGAGGATACCGGTATCAAACTAAGTATTTTAAGAATTGCAGGGAGGTGTCCAGATGCTTCATTAAGATGCCACATACATTAACATGCATCAACTTTAACGCTGTTCCTTTTATAGCTACTCAAATAGAAAAAAAAAAAACTCTGGTATTGTACCAATGTATGCCTTCACTGCACAGAACGTTACCCCTAAAGTTAAATGCGAGGACCTGCAAGTGTTTTCACAGGACGTGTTAACTGAATCGCTTGCAGGATGTGCCACTTCACATTATGGCAAACTTTTAGTTTCAGCATGATGGCGCACCTGCATGTTTTTCTCGTGAAGTTAGAGATTATTTAACTGCAACATTTGGCGACAGGTGGATCGGACGTGGTGGATCAACGCTATGGCCTCCACGTTCACCTGATTTGACACCGCTCGATTTTTTCTTTTTAGGTGCAATGAAGAACGTAGTTTACAGCACGCCAGACAACGATGAAAAAATATTAGTACAGCGGATAATGCTGCAGTAGAAATAATTCATTTGGTCTTTTAGAGAAGGCATCAATCCTTGTTGATGGGATTTAATTTGAGCATTTATTAAGGGAAGGTTTAACACTGAAACGATCAGTTTTAATTCAATTAAATTTGTCGCTTTTTCTGAATCAGAATATGACATGATTTATAAAAGTTATCATTGGGCTCTGTAAATGGAATTTTTTAAGCATGTTAGACTACACAGCACCAATAATGAAATTTGTGTTTATCACTGTTTTTCTCAAAACGAGGTTTAGCGATCTGTAATATCTCTTTTCTCAGAAATTACAAGTCCAACTTGATTTCAATTTTGCACTGATTCATACTGCAAGTTAAATATTCTAAAACCGTTTTTCTTTTTTTTTTTTCGATGGGAAATGTTGAATATTACAAATAAGTCTTTCAATATGATGGTAATGAAGATAAGAGATTTTTTGTTCCTCTCATTTTATTCGTACTTCTGCGTATGATAGTTTTTGAGAAAAGGTACATTATTTAATAACCAATGTTTTGAGTCACCTAAAAATGTAATTAAAAATGATCAATACAGCTAAAGAATTGAAGATATCCCTCGAATAAGGTGTAGCCAACAAATCTATACAGGGTGATTCAGACTACCCGTAACAGTCATTTATTTCGGAAACTAGTGCATTAAAATTTTCGAGAAAAAAATATTTATCACTAAAGCACATGTGAACTTTCACTTGAGCTTGATTTCATCAATCAATCTTAACAGGAAGTAGGGTCAGTGGCGTATCACTTTAAAATTTCAAATGAGAGTCCGGTCAAACTTGGTACCATTTGTTAGAGCTCTTCAAAACAAACAACTTTCGTAGGAAACGTTTTTATCAATTCCTAGTCTTTCAATGATAAAACGTACGAAAAGACAATGCCATCAATATTGAGAAATGTTACAATACGAAAATGTAAACAAGACAATTAATGTTGACAGACGTTACTGAAAGGCTGGACAATTCCATTAATTTTTACAAATGTTCAAACTGTCTGCCGCTCTGTACTCTTGTTCTAACAGCACTCATTTTCTTCTCGTAACATTTCTCAATATACTCTTGTTGGCGTTTCGTCAGCCCATTGTCAGTGAGACGGTGTCTAGCTCTACAGCGCTGCACGTTTCTTCTCGGAACAAATTTTCCTTGAAATTATTAATTTCTCAATATTGATGGCATTATCGTTTCTTACGTTTTCTCATTGAAAGAGTAGGAATTAATAAAAACTTTTCCTCTGAAAGTTGTTTGTTTTGAAGAGCTCTATCAAATGATACCATATTTGACCACTACTCCCATTTGAAATTTTAAAGTGATACGCCACTGACCCTACTTCCTGTTAAGATTGATTGATGAAATGAAGCTCAAGTGAAAGCTCACATGTGCTTTAGTTATAAATATTTTTGTCTAGTTTCCGAAATAAATGATTGTTACGAGTGGTCTGAAACACCCTGTATACCCTAATACACGTTGCAGGATCAAGGAAAATAATGTGAGGGACTATTTCGTTAGGCCTATAATTACTAGCACAGCCATTTGACTAATCAAGGACACAAGTTTATTCAACTATTGGATGCATTCATTTATTTTTATAAATGAATGCTTCAAAATTACTTTTTCTACTGAAGTCACATATTTCATTAATTTGATGTTACACCTCTTTTTCGAGGGAGGTTTTCAATTAATTCAATCAAAATGAAATTTATGTGAGACAAACATATACAGATTTTTTAAATATTTGTTCAATTTGATTGAGAATTGTCCAAGGAAAAAAAAAAAAGCTTTTTCCATTGCTAGTGCTAAAAAATATTTAAACACAAACGTTTCGAAGAGTGGATCTCTCATCATCTTCAGGTGAAAAGGAATATACTATAACGATCCACACATTAAGCTCTTTTCACCTGAAGACAAAGAGACATCTACTCTTCGAAACATTGTCTGTTTATATATTTTTTGACCACTAGTAATGGAAAAAGTCCAAACTAGTCAATTATTAAATAGTAACCCGTCAGTTTTGGTTACTTCAGCATTTAACCTTCCATTAATACACGTTATACAGGGTCATCATTTTATTTTTACTTCAATTTTTATTGTACCTGAGTTTTTCAATGTACTTCACTCCCACGCCTTCTACTAATGAAGTTCAACCGTACTCCACACAGATCCAAGACCGCATACACAGTCATAGTAAACAGTACGTTCCAAAAATATGTTCGCGTTTTGCAGCGACGAAAGAGCTTTCGATATTGCATCGTTTTCCATTTGTCTACGTCGCATCCCGGTTTCCCCCACCTGCTTCTATTCGCCTCTCTGTAAAGGCTAGTGGCTGGGCTGTCTTAGCTCTTTTCTGAGAACATTAATTTCTGTTAGGAATTGGATGTCTACGTAATATTATACAACTGTTTAAAATAACTTAAATAAAAGGGGCTCGTTAAGTAATTATCTGTCACGTGATTTCCTCCCTTTCTACGACCTTGCGACAAAATCACGTCGACGGACAGTAGATAGCATGTTTGAGTAATTTTATCTTTTCGGATCGGGCAGAAGTGAAGATTGAATTTACAGTACGTAAGGTACTCTTTTATAGAGTAGGTACAGAATTATTTCAACATGAGTTACTAGTACGAAGGACGAAACCTGGTAATTGGAATTAGGTATAATAGTCTATAGTGCGATAATATGCACAATTAGAACTGAAGCCTGTATCGAAATGAACGGCCACCATTTTCAAAAATATGTTTAAATATCCATACTATGATTATTTTTCAATTTAACTCCATTCTCTATATTGTACGCTAATGTGCTGTAGACAGTATAATATACACTGCATAATGAATACGTCCGCATGGAAAGCTCAGTTCGTGAGTAAAAACACTCACTGTTAATACTGTACTATATTTTGATTAAACAAAAACCCAATGAAAATTATCAAACTCAAAATCGCGATATTTCCTAGTTTACGTAAATGGCTGAACTATTTTTTTTCCCTCCTTTACCTAGTAAAGTGATTTGTTTGTATTTTACACCAGTATCATCGAACTCCAGTCGTGGAAGGGGTAGCAAACGGTGTTTCCGGTTCTCAAATCCGAAGGTATAGCCAGGTTAATATTAGAAATGTTAGTAAAAATAAAATGATGTCCCTGTACATTAAAGCCATGCAGTATAATATAACAGTAAGTTTTCTTGATATTTGACTCAAGCATCTTAACGTATGTAGCTCCTTAATAAAGCATATGGACGTCTCATTTCTATTCTTAAAATACTCAGTTTGATGCCGATATGTTCTTTGTACTGTGAAAGTTTCCTTACATAATTTTTGAACACCCTGTAGCAGAGGGTGATAGAGGAAAGTCAAAGAAGTCTTTTGTACGAAACTGAACTCGAGGAAATTGAAGACCTGTAAGAGTAGTCCACGCTCGTCGAGAGGACTTCTTTCCCGGAGGCCTGGCTTCGCTACGATGTGAACAGGCGGAGTACAAAAGAGTTCGAGACGGATGGAGAGAAGGCAGAGGAGTGTCTTGGTCTCTCATATGTACAAATCATAAGTTACACACTGGACAGGCTCTCACACTATTCTACACTTCGATGTCGGGACGAACCCTTCGCGGACACAGAGACGTGATGATATGGCACATTGTGGGCGGGGTTCGAGTCCTGGGACGGTCACACGGGGAACACCTTGCGCACGAATAAGTACTCCGAGAACTGCTGGCCCTCCACGCCCCCTCCGTTGCTGGCGGCCACGCGGAAGCCGGCGTTCAGCAGCCTGGTGATGGCCTGCACGCTGTTCAGCTTGCAGTAGCCGTTCAGGGGGAAGCGGATCACGTGGCGCGCGTCGTGCTGGTTCCAGGCCACGCCGGAGCGCGCGTCCAGCAGGGCCTGGTTGGTCTCGGGGAACACCTCGTCGAGCAGGGCGCGCTCCCCGGACAGCATGATGCGCTCCCCCAGGTCGGGGCTCACGTGGAGCGCCACGCACTCGTAGCCCTCGTGCCCGGGGTGCCCCGCGCCCGTGACCGCGCCCGCGCCCTCCTGCTGGTGGTTCTCGGAGTCGCGCCCCGCTCCCGCGCTCTTCGCTGTGATGGAGCCCCCGTTGCCGCCCCCGGGGCCGCCGCCACAGGTCTTGAGGCGCTCCTTCTTCATCTGCTCCAGTTGTCGGCACATGGCTGCAACAGAGAACGAAGCGCCTCATGAATAACATTACAATGACACATAACGAACCTCATCACTTCTGGGACATGGAAAAACAGACGCCTCACAAACACGGCAAACAATATTACAATTACAAACAGGAGTATCATGATACGAGTAGAACAGAAGAAGACAGAAGGAAAATAGGGTAACCCAGAGACATGGAGTAAAGGACATTATGAACCTCCCCTCAGGGACAAAGAAAGTGAGGTGCCTCAAAAACACATGACGCCAGTGGCGGCTGATTGACTGAGGCAAGTGAGGCCGGGCCTCAGTCACTTGGCTTAACTGAAATCAAATTTTGTGTTTCTATATAATGTATTAGTTATTTGAATGAAGCATATATCGCTGTAGAAGCATTTGAAAAGTTTGTGATGTACATAGACCTGTTTTGCAGTAATATTTGTTGCTGAGGCCAGAATCGCTCGTGCCGGGTCTGGCTTGTGTTGTATGTAGACCTGTTTTGCAGTACAATTTGTTCCTGAGGCCAGAATCGCTCGTTCCGGGTCTGCCTTGTGTTGTATGTAGACCTGTTTTGCAGTACAATTTGTTCCTGAGGCCAGAATCGCTCGTGCCGGGTCTGGCTTGTGTTGTATCATAGACCTGTTTTGCAGTACAATTTGTTCCTGAGGCCAGAATCGCTCGTGCCGGGTCTGGGTTGTGATGTATATAGAACTGTTTTGCAGTACAATTTGTTGCTGAGGCCAGAATCGCTCGTTCCGGGTCTGGCTTGTGATGTATGTAGACCTGTTTTGCAGTAAAATTTGTTGCTGAGGCCAGAATCGCTCGTGCCGGGTCTGGCTTGTGCTGTATATAGACCTGTTTTGCAGTAAAATTTGTTCCTGAGGCCAGAATCGCTCGTGCCGGGTCTGGCTTGTGCTGTATAGAGAAGCAAATAGACCTGTTTTGCAGTAAAATTTGTTGCTGAGGCCAGAATCGCTCGTGCCGGGTCTGGCTTGTGATGTATGTAGACCTGTTTTGCAGTAAAATTTGTTCCTGAGGCCAGAATCGCTCGTGCCGGGTCTGGCTTGTGATGTATATTGACCTGTTTTGCAGTAAAATTTGTTCCTGAGGCCAGAATCGCTCGTGCCGGGTCTGGCTTGTGATGTATATAGACCTGTTTTGCAGTACAATTTGTTGCTGAGGCCAGAATCGCTCGTGCCGGGTCTGGCTTGTGATGTATATAGACCTGTTTTGCAGTAAAATTTGTTCCTGAGGCCAGAATCGCTCGTGCCGGGTCTGGCTTGTGATGTATCAGACCTGTTTTGCAGTAAAATTTTTGCTATATAGACGGGTCTGTTTTGCAGTAAAATTTGTTGCTGAGGCCAGAATCGCTAGTGCCGGGTCTGGCTTGTGATGTATCAGTACCTGTTTTGCAGTATAGAAATTTGTTGCTGAGGCCAGAATCGCTCGTGCCGGGTCTGGCTTGTGATGTATATGTACAATTTGTTGCTGAGAAAACAGAAGACCTGTTTTGCAGTAAAATTTGTTGCTGAGGCCAGAATCGCTCGTGCCGGGTCTGGCTTGTGATGTATATAGACCTGTTTTGCAGTAAAATTCGTGCGGGTTGCTGAGGCCAGACCTGTTTCGCACTCGTGCCGGGTCTGGCTTGTAATGTATATAGACCTGTTTTGCAGTACAATTTGTTGCTGAGCCAGAATCGCTCGTTCCGGGTCTGGCAGTAAAACCTGTTTTACAGTAAAATTTGTTGCTGAGGCCAGAATCGCTCGTTCCGGGTCTGGCTTGTGATGTATGTAGACTTGTTTTGCAGTAAAATATGTTCCTGAGGCCAGAATCGCTCGTGCCGGGTCTGGCTTGTGATGTATATAGACCTGTTTTGCAGTAAAATTTCTTGCTGAGACCAGAATCGCTCGTGCCGGGTCTGGCTTGTGATGTATGTAGACCTGTTTTGCAGTAAAATTTGTTCCTGAGGCCAGAATCGCTCGTGCCGGGTCTGGCTTGTGATGTATGTAGACCTGTTTTGCAGTAAAATTTGTTCCTGAGGCCAGAATCGCTCGTGCCGGGTCTGGCTTGTGATGTATGTAGACCTGTTTTGCAGTAAAATTTGTTCCTGAGGCCAGAATCGTTCGTGCCGGGACTGTCAATGCATTTCATGTCCTTTCGCGGGCTTTGAGTTCGCGCTTAAAACGTTGTAGCTGAGGCACAATTCGGCTGGCCTGGTCAGGTTTCACTTCTCCCATCCATGGGCAGAGTGGGGTGGGAATAGCAGTGGTGACTTGTCTTCCTAACTAGGCCTTAAATAACAAAATTCCAGCTCTTTGGCAGGCAGAGACCCACTCGATTCTCTCCCCTTATGTCTCAGTTTATGACATAAGCGAGGGTGTTGTACTATTGTACTTCGTAGTACAGTAGTGGATCTGGGCCAATGTTGTTATGCATTTCGGGAAAATATAAACAGAAACAAATGCGAGAAATAATGCTGGTGTAGTTAATTCATTGTTAGAGTGTCCTTTTTTCAAGAATAAATAATATTGAAAGAAAGGACGTTTTAAATGAAGACAGAGTCTACCGAGATACCTACGACATCGCTGACAATTTTTCTGACAGATAATCTTAAAACGCGAGTTTCTATTGCATCCTGGTATGGGCAACATAAATGGTTAAGTGGTAATGTGATGCAAAATAAACTTCTCTGTTGGCCTTGTTCGTTGCTGTCAAAGGAAAAAAATAAAAAGAAAAAAAGAAAGGGGAATTTCAACACATAATATGTGTTGCTTCATCACACTGAAACAATCACTGAAACTCACAGCATAACAGCTTATTTGGTGAGTGAAATTATTATTTTTCATTAATAGTAATAATAATAGACTAATAATAATAAAATTAATAATAATAATACAGTAATAATGATATTAATATTATAACAACAATAATAATTAATATCATAAACAAACATTTCCTATCGGAGGCACTTAAACTAGTTGCATCTGGCCTCACCGAGGATTTTGATCACCGGCCGCTACTGCATGACACAAGTGTAAATTTACAAGGAGGGATATGACAACAGGATCTTGACACAGGCCATCAAGAAGCAAGAGATTGTTCGCAGGTAAAGCAGGGAGGCAGAGACTTCCAGACGTGGGGCAGCAGGACGGAAGGCTCGTGGTAATGCACGGACTATCGCAGGTTTGGCAGCTCGTTAGTTGGGCCGTGCATTAACATTCCAGACCTGTCACGACACTGATAAGCGACACGCCGCCATTAGGGCAGACGTTCTGATGGGTGCAATGGTCCACAATACTCTATAGAGCTGCAATCCACGTTCGGTATCGTTATTTGTCAATTTCGGAAATGCGCTTGCAGCTGAAAGGAAAGAAAATATGCCTTGGAAACTAGAAAATATGTTCGCGAAAGACAAAAGATACCAAAAATGAATGTTGAAACACAGCGATAGAGAAAGTAGAACATTAGGGAACTCAATGTCACTAAGTTTCCTATTTTTTAATAGAGCACCGGATGAATTGAACATCTGTCTTTGAATAGAGTACTGGATAATTTGGACATCTGTCTTTGAATAGAGTACTGAATGTGTTCAACATCTTTGAATAGACTACTGGATGTATTGAACATCTTTGAATAAAATACTGGATGTGGTGAACATCATCTTTGAATGGAATACTGGATGTATTGAACATTATCTTTGAATAGAATATTGGATGTATTGAACATCATCTTTGAATAAAGTACTGGATGAGTTGAACATCATCTTTGAATGGAATACTGGATGTATTGAACATTATCTTTGAATAGAATATTGGATGTGTTGAATATCATCTTTGATTAAAGTACTGGATGAGTTGAACATCATCTTTGAATAGAATATTGGATGTGTTGAATATCATCTTTGAATGGAATACTGGATGTATTGAACATTATCTTTGAATAGAATATTGGATGTATTGAACATCATCTTTGAATAAAGTACTGGATGAGTTGAACATCATCTTTGAATGGAATATTGGATGTATTGAATATCATCTTTGAATGGAATACTGGATGTATTGAACATTATCTTTGAATAGAATATTGGATGTATTGAACATCATCTTTGAATAAAGTACTGGATGAGTTGAACATCATCTTTGAATGGAATACTGGATGTATTGAACATTATCTTTGAATAGAATATTGGATGTATTGAATATCATCTTTGAATAAAGTACTGGATGAGTTGAACATCATCTTTGAATAGAATATTGGATGTGTTGAATATCATCTTTGAATGGAATACTGGATGTATTGAACATTATCTTTGAATAGAATATTGGATGTATTGAACATCATCTTTGAATAAAGTACTGGATGAGTTGAACATCATCTTTGAATAGAATATTGGATGTGTTGAATATCATCTTTGAATGGAATACTGGATGTATTGAACATTATCTTTGAATAGAATATTGGATGTATTGAACATCATCTTTGAATAAAGTACTGGATGAGTTGAACATCTGTCTTTATAAGAGTACTTAATGAGTTAGAAAGCTGTATTTGCATGGTTCGGTGCGTGCTTGGTGATGGTGTCTATGAAAGACAGAGCTCCGGACTTAAAATTAAGAGCCTTGTTATTCTCTGCGATACAGGTCCCAGGGTTCGGAGGCAGTACTCACGCGCGATGTCGAAGTAGCGCGCTTCCTCCAGCAGCAGGTCCAGGTCGGCGAAGTTCTCCGGCACCAGCAGGCGGGAGTTGCGCATGAAGTTGAGGATGTGGCGGAACATGCCGCCGTCCCGGTCGATGAAGTAGTGCTGCTTCAGCGAGTCCAGCACGATGGGGATGCTGCCGTTGAAGAGCTTGGCCAGCCGCGACTCGGGGTACCTGCCACATACATACGATAGCCCATGTTAGTTGGCGCTAACAACCCGGATATTCGCTGCAAGAGAAACTGATTGCGTTAAACTATTAATTTTTACACCAATGTTTAGCTCTGCATGTCCATATTAGGGTGACTTCACGCTTGAATTTAGGAGAAATTAATTGTTCTATACCAGGTGTGCTCAACCCTATGAATACTGCGGGCCAATATTTAAAAATGTTCTTTTGGAGGGCAGCAGACATCCTCCAATAATAAATAATTTACATAAATGTCTTACTAATTAGTGATTACTGTAATTTATAGTAATTAATAATAAAAGTCTGTTCAAGTATATATATTTAAATCGAGTTTAAAATGTACACTGGCGTTCGAAGATATCGACCTACGATTTTATGATCGTGTAAGTGAACTTTCTAACCAGAGGATAAGTCAGAACCAAAGATATAAAAACTGACAAACTTTGAAATAGTTTCGCTAGTTCTCAATAGATGGCACCATTATTGGGGCAGTTAAAGAAATCGGGAGAAATGTTGATGTAGATTAAGTATAAATTATTCTCATAATTGACAATATCAGCGGTTTCTCGCTAAACCCAGTGTTGTTTTACAATCAGCAGAGGGGGGTGGAAATATTGAATTATAATTCCGGTATATTTATGTACTATTGGCAACAATGACTAGTATCTTCGTCATCTATGATTAGAAGTAATAACTAAAGAAGCCACGCTTATACCAACAAACTATCGATCACTATCGATTAGTAGGAGTCGGCTATCTTTGCACGTAACTTTACCTATTTTCGTTTTTTTTTTTTTTTTTTTTTTGCATTTTCAGAAAAGTCTGTGATATGTTAGAAATTTAATTTTTCAGTCGTTGAGTTTACTACATTATATATTTTGTTAGGTGTTAACCTTTAAATAATAAATTGTGTGATGTATGAACGTTTTCGTTGACCATGTCAACATCATCAGATACACTCTGTCATTTTACAATATCCATACTCTCAATGTTATCTACACAATTCACATACAATACATGTTTACTATCATATGAAGGTAAAACCTATTAAAAAATTATATGAATTAGTTTTATAATGTTCAATTGTGGATACCCCAACTGTCAACAATTAAAATATACTTATATTATCATGGGTATATTCTTTGCAAATCTTCACATGTGAACGATAATATGAACGATGTAATGCTATGAGGCTAAAAGTAAGATAAAATATAAAAATGATGAGCTAACTCTATTCAATGCTTTACTTTGCATGTGAGGATTTGCAAATTACAATATTTTGTTACAAGGTATTCACTTTTCCATATCATAGTATAAAACTCTGGCCTGTTATAACTGCCTATATTTTGTAGATCTTGGTGTTATTGTTTATGCCAATATGTTGGGTTTAAACTGTTTATAGTTAATCAGATGATGGGCGTATGTTCTGTTGTTGTTCATGTTACAGGATAATTATTCAATGTAGTAGTGATGTTGTAGAAGTTTATTTAACATGGTGTGAATCGAAAGTCTGAAATCGTAGTTGTGGAAGTGTTTTCTGTGGATGTTGGTCGTGTACTGGTTAAGTGGAGACTGGAGTTGGGGTATCCACAATTCAACATTATAAAACTAATTCATATAATTTTTAATAGGTTTTATCTTCATATGACAGTAAACATGTATTGTATGTGAATTGTGTAGATAACATTGAGAGTAATGATATTGTAAAATGACAGAGTGTATCTGATGATGTTGACATGGTCAACGAAAACGTTCATACATCACACAATTTATTATGTAAAGGTTAACACCTAACAAAATATATAATGTAGTAAAGTCAACGACTGAAAAATTAAATTTCTAACATATTTTCGTTTTGATATGTAATAAAGTTTCATTTTAACTCCACATGATGTGTTACGACTTTGAATACATTATAATAATTTCCCATAATCCTCAATACCAGCTGCTGGTACGGGGGACATGTAGCAGTAAATACCGCTGCCTCTTCACATCAGTGATCTCAAGGTTAGGGGACTTCTGTCGACAAAACAGAAAATTCACACAGTTCAGGGGAATACAAAGCCGACATGCACAATGTTTATATGCTAGCTTCTCTGCTTTCTCATAGCACATGTTACAAACATTTGAAAATAGTTCCAGGTCATTCAGTAGCCTACCTGTCTAGCAATCATGTATGGCACCAAGAAGAAGTGCTAGAAGACAATATTAGATTTATAAAAGAAAAGACAAATCCCAAGAAGAGAAAAATTGAGATTGCAAGAGTTTTGTAATAGACTTGTATCATATAAAAAGTTAATAGTAGTTGTTTAGTCAACTATCCTAAGACAGGTTTGAGCCTCATAAGTCACATCAATGAGGCATCACTCATGAGGCAACTAAGCCAGTAGGTAATGGGGTTGGGTGGCCAGTTACGATCTCCCTCCACTGCATACATCGCTGATTTATTAATTTTATTGGGTTATTTTACGACGCTGTATCAACATCTAGGTTATTTAGCTTCTGAATGAAATGAAGGTGATAATGCCGGTGAAATGAGTCCGGGGTCCAGCACCGAAAGTTACCCAGCATTTGCTCGTATTGGGTTGAGGGAAACCCCGGAAAAAACCTCAACCAGGTAATTTTGCCCCGACCGGGATTCGAACCCGGGCCACCTGGTTTACAAACGGCCAACATCGCTGACCGTTTCCACAAATAAATAACTATTTGATTGGACTACATCGCTGACTATTAATTATATCTTAAAATCTGAATTTTATTCCTGACTGAAGAAAACTTTCATATTAAATGTTTGTAGTGCATTTATATAAGTTATGTATTTATTCTTTTATTGCTAGTAAATTTGAAATATATAATTCATTTCACTGTTAAGTTGGGAAATGTTGATGTAGATTAAGCATAAATAAAAATAGTCTGCCCAGGCATCCTGGGTTGCCAAAAACACAGAATAACACACATATAAGAATAGTAATGATTACAGTAAAATAGATGAGTCAAATTGAAATGTGAACTAGGAGCTTAAATTTAAGAAATAATAAATTTGTACGTATATACTAACAATCACACACTAACGGATAGAAAGAGGGGGGCGATTATGGTATTCCGTATAAATGATTTTCTGAATCGCCACAGATGTAATTATTTTTGGAATGACGTCATGGATTCCAAATGTTTTGATAGTGTTTACAGTTGACCGTGGGATGGTGCCCCTCGCTCCGATCATTAAACCATGTACTTCCCAGGTGCCTTCCATCTGATATTTTTCTCGAAAATACGGAATAGTAGGCTCATAAATTTGTTGTTTCTCTTTGTTGACCTCGGATGGTTGGGTCTGGCTCATCTCAAATCTAACAGTTGGGTCCAGTATAAAGCCTTTACTATTAGTCTTGTCTAGAGCCACGATGTCCGCTCTTCTAATTCCGCCGCCTTCAGACGCAACGCAGTGCACCTCTTCATGGACCTCGAAGGATTTGTTTCTAAGGGCTTGTGCTATTAGTTTTCGGATGTTATGATGGCGTGAATTTCTCAGGAGTTCTCCATGCTGACAGGATCTAGGACGTGTGAAGACAGGTTTCAATCCGTTGCAATATCTGCAACGGAAACCGTCCAAGGATCTCCCATGAAGACTTCTCACTGGTGCTACGTTAGCATTCATCTTAATTGCGTCAATTATATTACAATGAAAGATAAACTAGCCCATTCCTGAATGAGTAAGACTCGTGCTCAGGAGGGGATTCCAATACAGACAAAAGTAAAATTAAAATTGAGAGTGAATACAGATTAAGAAGTGTTTAATATGTTTAAAACCAAACTATAAATCCAATATAAATTTCTTTATTTTTTTATTAATTTGGAGAGGATTTGTAGTTAAAATAATATTAGAATAAAATTTGTTTAATAATCTGGGACCTTGACTCATGCTATGATAAAAAAAAGGTAAAAGGTATCCCCGTAACATGCCATGAAGGCACTTGGGGGGCATGGAGGTAGAGCCCCATGCTTTCCATGACCTCAGCACTAGAATGAGGTGGTGTGGTCGGCACCACGCTCTGACCAGACCTTTTACCCCCGGGAAATTGAGAGTACTCAATTTTATAGAAGGCTGAGTGAACCTTGGGGCCGTTCTGAAAGTTTGGCAACGAGAAAAAATCCTGTCACCACCTGGGATCGAACCCCGGACCTTCCAGTCCGTAGCCAGCTGCTCTACCAACTGAGCTACCCGGCCGGCTATGATAAAAAGCTGCATTTATATTAAACAATAAAATTCAAGTCACTTTATATAGATTAAAAGACATTTGGGCAAGTTAAAATAATCCTTAAGTGCTTGCAGCTTTCTATGTTGTGTCAAACTGGCTCCCAATTATTTGAAAATAAAATTATCATAATATACCGTATTCAAAAGTTATTTACACGCAGTTTGAATTGTGAGTAATTTAAATCATTCCCCTTCAGTTAAGTAGAATCCAGGTTCCACTGTACTTGTATATTTATTCATTTATTTATTTATTATCGTGTACAAAATGGAATATTCATCTTACTTGATACATTTTAATGAAAAGTAAGAGACAACAGGTTACAATTGGTATCGCGATAATATGTGTGAATTCTTGCAAAATCTGCAAAGCGTGTAATGAATCTTCCTTCGTCCTGTGTGCCTGACAGAACGGCATTCCCACGTTTCCCTGGAAACAGAGGCACAGGTGATCGCGACTCCTGCAGGCTACCTGTGTTCATAGGGGTTAAATTTTTACATCTGCAGCTTCAAAACCAAGAACACTGATCATTTTTATTCCGGTAGGTCATCCCATATTATTTGCTAATGACACAAGTATAGTAATTACAGCCAATAACTCCAACACATTCCAGAGGAAATTCTCTTCAAAATATGTGACTGGTTCTCAGTCAATAAATTAGTATTAAATTGTAACAAAACTAACATAATTCAATTTAAATCCTGTGCAAATTCAACCTCGCAAATTTCTAGCGCAATAATTAATAATAGATCCCTATTAGAAACAACAACAACCAAATTTCTTGGCTTAAAGATGGATAATGTGTTAAATTGGAAAAATCATATTAAAGAAATTACCCCCAAACTAAATTCAGCTTGTTTTGCTATTAGATCTATGCAAAAGATAGTAAATATCAATACCTTAAAAACAATATACTTTGCATACTTCCACTCGGTGATGAGTTTTTGAATAATATTCTGGGGAAATTCCACAGATAGTAACAGTATATTTCTATTACAAAAAAGAGTAATTAGAATAATAGTAGGTGCCAAATCTAGGAAATCTTGTAGGACTATTTTCAAAAAACTACAAAAAAATGCCCATGGCTTGTCAGTATATCTTTTCATTAATAACTTCCTCGTATGTAATCGTGAAAACTTTGCAACTAATTCAACAGTTCATACCATGGAATGTTAATAAATACAATACAATACAATACAATACAATACAATACAATACAATACAATACAATGGCAGGACAATCTAATGCATAGCTTGGTCAATTTTATAGATATCTTACGATTTCTTTCACAGATATGAAGCTAAAAGTTCATATTAAATTAAAACATTTTTGCAGCAAATGCTGCAAACTAAGTTCTTTAGACGTTGAAATAAACATTTTTCAGATTTATTTTCAATGAAGAATACCAGACAAGAAAGTTATTTGCTTCCATAATAATAAAGATACTCTCTCTCGAGCCAATACTGAAGAGAACCACGCATATAAATATCTACACCACACCGCCATTAAATATATGAAAAAGACCCAACCCCACTTCACTAATAATTATAAAAATATTTGATTTTTAATAATATTATTATCTTACGTAAGTTTTATAGCTTTCAGTAACATATACTATATATACTATATAGCCGCCACTCAGTAAAATATAGAAATCAAAATCTAATTTAAGTTATTCTCTACATCTACTTATATAACCCCAAAACGTTTCACTTTCATATCATCAATATAACATTAATATGTATAATTAATTAATAATAGTCACATCATTAACTACAATAATATTTCATTTCTAATGGTAATAATGTCATCAAACCACCTCAAGTTTTGTAGTTTTTAATATCCAATACACAGCTGTACCCAGAAAATTACACCGCAGAATGAACCTGTAAATTATTTTTTTAGTAAGTTAAGTTTTTAATAACCAATTTAATTTGAGCTCTAAATATGTCAGCATTCTTGCAGATCATGGCCTTCGTGTAATATTGTTTACTGTAGTGTGTGTTTTGTTTTAACTGAAAAATTAGCTAGTTCTCAAAACTGACGACAGATGGATTTTGGAAAATAGGAAAATTATATTGAAAAATTGACATTTCACTGAAAACTACTATTTTTCTGAAAAACTTCGGGTTCCAAGCTTCAAAATGAGGGGTCACTTATTAAAATCCGTTCAGCCGTTTTCCCGTAATTTCCATTACCAGTTCAAATTATATGTTATATATATATATATATATATATATATATATATATATATATATTATATATTAATATAAGAGAAATGAGGAATCAATTGTTTGACTCTTGAAAATGTATGTACTCATTAAGCGGATAATTTAAGCACCGAACTCCAGTCCTGAAAAGTG